>CAUYRB010077707.1:0-102539 GCA_963574695.1 Propithecus perrieri
ATTAGCCAGGCGTGGTGACGCGTGCCTGTAGTCCCAGCTACTCGGGAGGCTGAGGCAGGAGGATCGCTTGAGCCCAGGAGTTTGAGGTTGCTGTGAGCTAGGATGACGCCACAGCACTCTAGCCCGGGCAACACAGTGAGACTCCGTCTCAAAAAAAAAAAAAAAATGGTGCACCTGTATAGGACACTTAACCATGAATGGAGCTTGCAGGATTGGAAGTTGTTCTGGATGAGTCAGTGAGTGAATGTGAAGACCTAGGACATTATAAACAAAAAGTGTACACTTTGGCCACACTCAATTTATAAATTTTTTTTTCTTTTTTCAATAATAAATTAACCTTAGCTTACTGTAACTTTTTTACTTTATAGACTTATAAATTTTTTAAAAACTTTTTGACTTTTTTAAAACTATTTTAACACTTGGCTTAAAACATACACTGTACAGATGTACAAAAATATCTTCTTTTTATATTCTTCATCTCTAAACTTTTTTGTATGAATTTTTTTTTTCTTTTTAAACTTTTTCGTTAAAAACTAAGACAAACATTAGCCTAGGCCTACACAGGGTGAAGATCATCAATACCTTCTAAAATACCTCCTGGAGCTTGTTGAGTTCTGCAAAAGTTTCTGCTAAACTCTTCACTGTGAAATTTCTTTGGGGGATTTTTCAGCTCCATTATAATCTTATGAGACCATCATTTTGTGTGTGATCCATTGTTGACTGAAATATTATCTGCCAAATGACTATTCCAAATTGATGAGCTACCTATAGTAGCTTATAAAATATTTTATATATCAAGATCTATGTCATTTTAGTATAGCATAATACTCTAATCCAAATTGTATTTAATTACAGGTCAATGATTTTTGAGCCCCAGTTCCATGTTAGAATGGAACTGGTCATTTGCCAGTTAAAGAAAATTATTTAGAGTGGCACTAGATAAACATTGCAGTACGTGGGAGCAGTTTTTTGGTAAATTAAATAAAATAAGTTTGAAAAGTTTCATTTTGTGTAAGTTACAGCTTTACATTTGTGAATACAGAGAATAGCTATATCTTTTTTAAAAATTGAAAATATTCTTTATAGGTTTTTAAATCTTACATTTTATGTTTTACTGGAAATCCCCTTCTAAACATCTTACATTTAGTTAAATGTTTTATTGAAATATATTTTATATCATATATAAAAAGAATTTAATAAAGCGTACCATCTAAGGATAACTTTGTCTTCACCAGATTTCTGTCTTTAAAGTCCTGCTTGTTTTTAACTCCAGAAGCATGGTTACAATTCTGTGATTTTTCTACATGCAAGCTAGTTACTGTTACATATGATAGATGTATTTTTTTAGGTTTTTATCTTTTACTAAAATTGTTAATGCACATATAGATGTAAGGCCAACAGCACTCCCCAGCTCTCTTTATTTGCATTTCTTCTTCCAAGGAGGCTACTCCCTTTGAACTTTTTTAGCTGATTCTTTTGGCATTTAGCTCCATGTCAGTAAATAGCGTATTTATCTTGCTGATTCTTGATTTTTTGGTTTTAACTATTTTGGAAAATGAGGATTTAGCTCTTTTTTCTTTCTCCCCTACCACATATACATATACACATCATCTACTTTTCCCATTCCGCCAATTGTTTCAAAATAATTAGTTATTTTGATCAGATCAGTATTTGTTAGTTGGGTGGTCCATTAGTAAACTGTGGTTATTGTTCTCCATTCCTGTATTTTTATTTTCCTGGAGTTAATATTTATTTGCTTAGTTTTCCATATGTACTATTTATAATTCAGCCCCCAAATTTCTGCTTGTTTTCTAAATCAACTTTCAGTGTGTTTATTTAAATTTATCAACTTCATTTTCTTGAGGACGGCACTCCTGCAGCCTTCTGACCTGTCCGGTGTGGACTCATTATTCTCTATACCTGGTGCACACTTGTCACCGTCTTCTTGGAACTTACTCCTGAGTTTCTCCTGAGTTGGGACTTCTAGTTCCTGTATCCCATCTCTTCCTCTTTTCTATTTTGCTTTTTTATTTCATGCTCAGAGGGCAGCATGTCTTTTTTTTTTTTTTCCTTTCTGTGAAAAAGTGTTGTGGTAGGTTAATTTTGTGAAACCTTATAAGCAAGCCTAAAAATTAACTGTCCTCACACTTCATTGATGGTTTGACACAGTAAAGGATTTTCAGCTGGAAATATTCTTAAAGGCATCATTTCATCATCTCTCTTTAGGTGTTGTCATTGAGCAGTTCAAAACCACTCCGACTCCTGATTCTTGACATGGGATTTTTTTTCTCTTTGTGCCCAGTGTTGTGAGATATTTCACAGTGAAGTGTCTTAGTATGAGTCTGTTTTCATCTATTTTTCTGGGTGCTGGTGCCTCATTTAGTCCAGCAACTTAACAGTTTTCAGTTCTAGAAAATGTTAAATATTTCATTAATGTTTTCCTCCCCTCCATTTTGTCATTCTTTCTTTCTTTCCAAATCCCGTATTATTTAGATGCTGCTGAATCAGGCTCCCTACTTTTATTTTTCTACCTCTGTGCTTTTCTACTTTTCCCCCCAAATTTATCTTCCATGATTTCTATTGAATTTATTTCTGTTTTTGCATTTTTATTTTCTAAGAGCGTTTGTTTCCATATAGCAGTCTTTTTCTAGTTTCATGAATACAATATTCTCTTTTTTTCTTTGAGAATTTTAATGATTATTTTCTTCACTCTGAATAGTTTTGCCCTGTTTATTTTAGTCTCTTTCTTTCATGTTATAGGCTTTTCTCAGCCATCTCATATCCCCAGGTTATTAGCTCATTGTTACAAGTGGGGAACTAAAAACCTGAAGCTCTGATTGCGTGTTGAGCTTCGCTGTAGCTGTCTTGTAGCTGGATTGTTGTAGGGAGGGTGATACCTGATCTTCATGTCTGTGTCTTTCCTGTTGACTGGTCATATTCTCTAGAGAAGACTGTTCACATTCTGCTTGGGAGGCTTCTGATAGTCAGGAGGGAGAATCAGGTGGAGGGGTTTGTCTCAGCATTTAATGATGCCATTTTGCAGGGTATTTCATTAACCATGGTCAAGAGACACTTCTCTTACTCTCTGTAGAAAACAAACCTCTAGTTTTCAGTCCTGTGTGCTGGAGGGTGAGAGACAGACAAGGAGGGTGGGAGTGGGAGCTAGAGATCTCAGTTCTTCTGAAGCAGTTTTTGTTTGATTCTCCTTGTTGTAGTTCCCCTCACCTCTAGTACCTTGTGCTGCTAATTCCTGAGCCTTTGGAAGATTTTGTTGTCAAATGGTTTTCTGGTTCCCCATGGCTGGTTTAGTTTGGCCTCTTTGGGTATGCTAGGTCAGTTACTGCTTTGTCCATATGTTTTATAGCTTCCAAAGTCACCTTTTCTCTCATTATTTCCATCTTAGTAAATATACGCTTTATAAAATAAAATGACACACACATCTTTATTACATTCTAGAGGGCTTTTAGGCAAGAGCACAATTAGATGAGTTCAATTTATCATTACCTGGAAATATTGATATTTGTCCTCTTGAATAAAAAAATTATTCGTTTTCCTTTTGTATTTCTATTTAATTTTCTTTCAAGTTTTGCACTTGATTTTTGTCAAATTCAAGCACAACAAAATTTTGGAGACTGTCAAGGGGAGGAGTTTCTGCTAGAAAACAGTTCTTTTTTTTTTTTTTTTTTTAAGATAGAGTCTCACTCTGTTGTGCTGAGTAGAGTGCCGTGGTGTCAGCCTAGCTCACAGCAACCTCCTGGGCTCAAGTGATCCTCCTGCCTCAGCCTCCTGAGCGGCTGGGACTACAGGCGCACACTACAATGCCCAGCTAATTTTTCTGTTTTTAGTAGAGATGAGGTCTCGCTCTTGCTCAGGCTGGTCTAGAACTCCTGAGGTCAAGCGATCCTCCCACCTCAGCCTCCCAGAGTGCTAGGATTACAGGCATGAGCCACTGTGCTCGGCCTATGATTTCTTAATTTTAATTTTTAATTATACCTTTTGTGAAAGGATCTGTGATAAAGAGTACCTTTCAGCTTTCCCCATCCAAAAGAATACTGTTTGGTCCAGGAGCCACTACAGCCATCTGTGCATTGCTTTACTTTGAGGTTTTCTTTAGACCTCTTGAGTGTTAGCATCATGAAATGAATTGGTTCCTTTGGAATACTGGTGCTGTTACAAATTCAAGCTAATCCCAAAGAGACTTGCTATGTGTCAGTTGTTGGTTATACTTCTGTCTCCAATTAGAGCTGAAAGCTATGTAAATAAAAGGAAAAAGTAATTCAGAATATTAATAATCTTTCACACAGTTTTGCATTACTAAGCATTTGTTGAGTCATATACAAGGTACTATATTGGGAGCTATAATAAGAGAGGCAGCTCTTGTTCTTTAAGGGGTTATAATAAAGAGAAACAGAATACATGAAACAAGTAGTGCATGGCTGGAAAATCAGTCTTTCCCCTTGTTTTATCAGATATTTTTATTTAAAAATAATTGGGGAGATGGCAAAAGATATTAGAAATATATGGGTTATCTTTAGATCTTGGCTTCATTTATTAACTCTAGTTATGGACTGAATGTGTCCCCCTCAAATTTATACGTTCAAATCCTAACCCTGCATGTGATGGTATTAGGAGGTCCGTCCTTTGAAGGTGATTGTCATGAGGGTGGAGCTCTCATAAATATGACCAGTGCCTTGCAAATGGAATCCCAAAGAGCTCTCTAGTTCTCTTTCTGCCATGTGAGGGTGCAATGAGATACAACCTGGAAAGCGCCCCTCACTAAACTGACCATGCTGACACCTTGATTTTGGACTTCCATCCTCTAGAACTGTGAGAAATAAATTTCTGTTTATAAGCCACACAGTCTGTGGTATTTCATTACAGCAGCCCAAACTGACTAAGACAACCATCATAATAGTCTTTTTTCAGAATTACATAATGTACAGTGATGTAATTAAAATCTCTATTTTTACTCTTCCTTTAACATTTCTCACCATTCTCGTTAAGTGCTTTTTGCCCTAAAAGATTACTTTGAGCAAGTATGAGAGAAAAAGAGGATAGTTAATTAGAAAGGAAAAATTTTATGTTAATATTTCCTTTTCTTTCCTTCAGATTTCAGTAAATATATTTGGTTCAATGGGGAAAAACAAAAACAAACAGAAAAAAATACCAGGTGGCTATAACTGTCT
Organism: Propithecus perrieri; assembly: GCA_963574695.1. NCBI lineage: Eukaryota > Metazoa > Chordata > Mammalia > Primates > Indriidae > Propithecus > Propithecus perrieri. The sequence continues at coordinate 5,187 of CAUYRB010077707.1, forward strand.
GTTTACCTTTTGCAGTTCAGGGTAACAGAGATAACGAAATAGCATGGTGAAAAGGTATATCTTAACCCACTGTTAATCTGTAGCATCCAGCATCTGTGACCCTCCTGACTGCAAATAGTTTTTAATGGCCATTTCTTACTATTAACCTTGCTGACGTTTTAGTCATCTATTGTTCTTACAAGTATTTATTTCCATCATCTGCTGCTCCTGAGCAACTTATTACTAGCACCTCTGTTTCTTCCATCTTACTGAACTTTGCAATGACTTCCAAGTTCCTCGGGGATATTTTTGACTCCTCCATTGTTTTGTATGCTTCATTTCTATGAATATTTATATAAGTATATAAAATATAATATCTTACTGTAATATGTTAGTAATATCTTATTATATGAAACTTGCTTTTTTCCCCACAGAAAAATGTGTTTTGGATTACTTTTAATGTTAGTACTTATGAAAACATGTTATTCTTTTAACTGTTGCAGATTATTCATAGGATGAGTATAGTTTACTTAGCTCCTGCAGTGGAATAGTGAGGTTGTCTCTACTTTTTCCCATGTTTTCAAGAAACCCCACAATGAACATCCTAATAAATTGCACCATTAGAAATAATATTGCCTATATCATGATGATCTCTTTCACTTGATTAAAGTTGTGACTGTGAAAATTTAGTAAAATTAAAACTTTGAAAATCTTATATTAAAAACGTTACTCAAATTCTGGTAATGTTGACATGAAGAGGTTGGCAGTTCCCCTCTGCAAAAAGCAAATATAGAACTGGACAGAATTGTCAAAAACAGCCAATTAAGGGTACTAAAAGGTGACCAAAGGCAGTTAAAAAATTGAGAAGCATTTATTCTTGCAAATCTGCTAGAGCTTGAGGTAAGAACAATGTATGCCTGTGGCTGTCATACCTGGAGCTGGTCCTGTATTCCTCCCAATCCCCCCAGCTCAGTTGTTGAGAATTGAAGCTTTATTAGTGCTATGGACTGATGTTTGTTCCCCCTCCCAAAATTCATATGTTGAAACCCAGATCCCCATTGGGATGGTAGTTGGAGGTGGGGCCTTTTGGGAGGTGATTAGGGTTAGATGGGGACTCACTAGGAACTTCGGTTCGGCCAGTACCTTGATCTTAGATTTGCCAACCTTCAGAACTGTGAGAAATAAATTTGTCGTTTAAGCCACCCAGTCTATGGTATTTTTGTTATAGCACTCTGAACTGACCAACAATCAGCTTGGGACTAGCTGAGAAAACCAGCATCTTTGCTGCCCAGAGGTTGGGGAGTGACTTGATTCAGGCTAGGACAGAGTGAGAGAGGACATAAAAATCTGTGACTTTGCTGTTGAAAAGTGGTGGATTTGGTTGGAAACAGATGGAGAACACATGCTGCCTTACTAACTCAAGGTTGTGGACCTGGTTTGGTGTGAACGATGGACCAGCAGAAATTTGATAGGGAAATCCTAGAAATGAGAGAGCCATGGAAGGGCTGAGATAAGCTCTCCATACGGGGAGACCCAAGAGAGCCTGGCAAAAAGTGAAAGCTGAGGGAGACTTTAGAAGTGCCTGCAACTTTGAATGCATTTCCCAATCCATCTCAAATCAGCCAGCTGAAGTTGGAAGTCTTACAGGCTTGAGGTGTTTTGAGCACAGCCTTTGCTGATTCGAGCACAGCATTGGCTCAGATTGCTGTTTGAGCACAATATTGGCTGTATCATTAGCTATACAGACATACGATCCCAAGGGAGTCAGGGTGAAATATAAAAATAAAAATTAAAAAACTGAACAAAGATGTCCTGACTGCATACCACAGAGGGCAACAGTTCTGCAGTTTAAGCCCATACCAATTATTTAAAAACTTAATAACTTTGAAAAATAAAATGAATTCAGAGTTACTGTAATCTGTTAAAGTTTTTACATTCAACCAAAAGCTGCTAGACTTGCAAAAAAGGAAAGAAAAGAAATTCTGGGAAAATGTGAGCCATAATCAGAAAAAATAATAGAAACCAATTAACTGGGCTCAATCTGAGATTTAACAAAGAATTCAAATTGGCTATTTTAAGTATATCGAAGGAATTAAAGGAGAATATAGCTGGGCATGGTGGTGTGTCTTTGTAGTCCCAGCTACTCGGGAGGTAGGAGCAAGAGGATCACTTGAGCCCAGGAGTTCGAGATGCTATGATCCCCGTGCTTGTGAATAGCCACTGTGCCCCAGCCTGGTTAACATAGCAAGACCTCGTCTCTTTAAAAAAAAAAAAGGGGAAAATGTGCTAACAGGATGCTAACGAGACTCAACAAATAAAGAATCTCAGAGAAACAAACTGCAAAAGAACCAAGTAGAAAGTTTAAATTTGAAAAGCACAATATTTGAAATGGAAACTTCATTGGATAGGATCAACAGCAGATTTGAGATGGCAGAGAGAATGTGAAGATCAATAAAGAGAAGAGAAAAAAGATTTGTAGGAATAGCAGAGACTTAGAAACCCCTGGGACAATGTCAAATATTTCAACATGCATGTAATAAGAGTTTCAGACAGGAAGAAGAGAAAGGGACAGAAAAAATATTTGAAGAAATAGTGGCACCAAACCATCCCAGATTTTTACCAAATTCTGGTGAAAAATGTAACTTAAAAAAAGTTCCAAGAATATGGAGTAAGCACATAATACCCTGTCTCTCCCACTAAATGCAGCTATAAAAACTGGCCAGGATACATGGAGTTGCTATTTGCAGACTATGAAAAGTAAATAGTAGCAGGCAGTTGGAGAAGACAACCAGAAATTTAAGTGGTGAGTTTACCTGTTTTTTTTTTTCCCTTCCTCTTTCTGGGTTTGGTATCCCCTGACCTGAAGCCAATATAGCTCAAAACCCAGAATGGACAAAGAGAACTGCAGAAACCCTCTAATTCTGGCTTAAAGAGCAGGAAAGGAGTTTTCTAATGGTTGGCAGGAATGCAGAAACACCCTCCACCCCCTACCCTGTGTTCTCTTGCACCTCAGACCCCAGGAAATCCTTTGGAAGCAGGGTTGGAATAGGTACAATAGCTGAGAAGACCCTATAACTCCAAGGGATGGACGTTTCCTCTTCAATTGGAGGAGCTGTGGTCCCAAGAGAGTGAGATGAATCACTGTTTTTTTCCTGTGTTCTCCCACTGCTTGAACCTGGACATGGCAGAGTGGCATAAATTAAGCTCCAGATTTCTGGCTAGAGGATTAGAAAAGGGCATCTCAGATAACCAGAAATACCAGAGAGATTACAGAGAGGGAGGAGGTCTGGAAAGAGAGCCCTTAATGTTTATGCACTCCACGGCTTACCCCTGGGCTGTGTATATGTGGATCTGACCCTAAAAAGCATACATAGATGTTCAATGCTGACATATGGGTAGGTCACTACCCGAATTCCACACTGGCCAATGGGTGGCACATGTGATACAGATCTGAATAGCATTGTGAAAGCTTTAAAAAGTTGAGTACTTTCCGAAAAAGTTAAGCATACATTTACCAGGTGACCCAGTGTGCTCACTTCTAGATATTTATCCAAGAGAAATGAAAATTTAAGTTCACAAACAAAGGTGCAAATGAGCATGGAAGAATAAACTAAAATGACATTGGTACCTCAAAAGGCTGATCAGAACTTAAGGCCTGAATTCAGTCAATTACCTGCTAAACAAAAATATCAACATTCTCCATAAGATTTCAGTACGACACAGAATCTTATATTAAAAATGTATAGCGTAAATTCAAAATTACTTGGCATCTGAAGAACCAGGAAAAAAACTCATGTGAACAAAGATAATGAACAGACACCAATACAGATGTGGGAACTAACAGATTTAAAGCAGCTGTTATGCTACAAGAAGTAAAAGTATGTTCTCCTTAAATGAGTGAAAATATAGAATATCTCAGTAAAGAAGTAGAAAAAGAAGAACCAAATGAAGAATTTGGACCTGAATAATACAATAGCAAATAAAACCAACTTACTGGACAGGCACAATAGCAGAAGGGAGATGACAGAAAGAATCTGTGAAGATAGATAAATAGAAATACATCCAAATTGAACAACAGAAAAAAAAGATTTAAAATAATGAACAGAGCCTCAGGGACCTGTGGGATAATACCAGAAGGTCTAACATTTTGTTTCATCAAGCACACAGGAGAGAAGACAGAATATGGTGCCGAAAAAATACTTGAAGAGGTAATGGCTGAAAACTTCCCAAATTTGGAGAAAGACAAATCTATAGACTCAAGAACATGGGTGAACTTCAACCTGGATAAACCTAAGGAAATCCATGCCCAGACACATTATAATCAAACTGTTGAAAACAAAAGACAAACTACTGAAAGCGAAAACAAACAAAACACATTTTATTACTAACAGAGGAACTATTTGAATGAATGTAGATTTCTCATAAGAGACCAAGAGGCTAGAAGGAAGCAAAACAATGTTTTAAGCGTACTGGGGGGAAAAAAAGTAATCAACCCAGGATTTCTTTCTCCAGTGGAAATATTCTCCAGGAATAAAAGTAAAATGAAAACATTCTCTGATGAATAAACAGTAAAAGAATTTGCTGCCAGCATATGTATTATAAAAGAAATTGCTGAAGTGAATTCTTCAGAAAGATGACAGTACCAGAAGGAAACTGGGAACATCAGGAATGAAGGAAGAGAACAGATTGAGGCAAATGTAATAGACTATTTATTCTTCACTCGTTCTCTAAAATATAGATACATAAAATGGTTGGAAACAAAAACCATGATGTTTGGTGGGGTTTTCAATGAGTGGAGATGTAATATTAAGACAATTACAACATAAAGTGGGGAAAGTAAAGAGACCTGTGTGGTATGATAAGGTTTCTACATTCTACCTGAGTGGTAAAATACTGATTCTAAATAGTCTGTAAAAAACTAAGTATGTATATTTGTACAGCCACTCTGGAAAATGGTTTGGTAGTTTCTTATACATTTAATTATATCTATTTCTGTGACTCAGCAATCTCACTCCTGGGTGTTTACCCACAAGAAATGAAAACTTAAGTTCACAAAAGTAGGGATGAGCATGGAAGACTAATGTACAAATGGTTTACATTGTGATCTATTACCAATAATGCAACTAAAGAATGAGAGAAGGGAGAAGGAGGGAAATAGGAAAAGCTTGTTGTTGTATAAACTGTAGGTAGGGTGTTAAGGGGTTTTTCTTAAAAGGCCCTGGTAAACCAGATGGTAAACAATTACATTAAAAAACGGAACTAAGGGCATTAGAAAAGGTATATGTGCAAAGGTAACCGCTAGAACAAAAATACAAACTTTCCTAAGTACAAAGAAAAAGCTTTAATAAAAGAGCAAGAATACTGTTCTCATAGAAAAAAAGCATAATGAATATCATCAAATATGCAAAACTACAAAATCATATAATGGTATTGAGACCAGACATATCAGTAATAATAATAAATGTGAGTGGGATTAACTCACTCCTTGAAAGAAAACTGCTTTCAGTTTGGCCAATAAAACAAAATCCAACTATGTACTGTATACGAGATGTGCTGTATATAATACGGAGACATCTGATTTCAGGTTAAAAATAAAGGGATGAACAAAAAGTGTATTGGGCAAATGGAAACAGAGTGGTAAGGATTCTGATATCAGAATAAAATTCAAGTCCCTGAGCATTAAAATTGAAAAAGAAAGACAATTCTTTTCATACAAGATAACATTTATGAATATCTATATACCAAATAACATTAGCAACCACCTTTTTGAAGCAAAAACTACAGGAGATACAAAGAAACAGAAACACTAATAGTCTCTTTAATATACCACTCTAAATGCAGATCAACTGGACAAAAATAAGAAGAAAGAAGATCTAAATAATCAATAGGGTAGACCTTATTGGTATATATTGAACTTTACATCCTTGTAATAAAGAGTACACATTCTTCTTGAGTGCCACAGTACATCAGAATTCTAAAATAATGCAAACTACTCTATAATGACAGATCAGTTGTTGCCTGGGTAAAGTGGGAGGAGAGAAGTGAGATATTGGAGGCAGGGAAGGGTCTGAGGAAAGATTGTAAGGGGGTACCAATAAATTCTGAGAGTGATGAATATGTTCACTGTCTAGACTGTGCTTATGGCTTTACAGGTGTATGTACCTGTAAAATTGTATACTTTAGATATTTATTGTATGTCAGTTATACTTAAGTTTTAAAGAACTTACAAAAAGATTGTAGAAGTGTAAGTTGCTATTATTTTTAAAATGTACTCAGTTTGCCTGCAAGGTTTTATTTAGAGAAAATATGAACAACTTCATGTCAATAAAACTGACAGATTCCTTGATGCACACAAATTTGTAAAACTGACACCAAAGACAGAAAAAACTACTTCTGTGTCTTTAAGAGAAATTAAATCTGTAATTTAAATCTTTCCCACAAAGAAAATTATTTAGATGGCCTCATTGGTAAAGGAAGATAACTATGATATCCTTGTATATATAGGAAATTCAAAGAGATCTACAGATAAGCTGTTAATATCAGTAAATGAGTTAAGATATCTGGATACAAGGTCAGTGAAAAATAAAATATTAAGAAATATATTTTACAGTAGCGCAAAACATTTGAATACCTAGGAGTAAATCTATGAAAAGATGTCAAGGCCTTGACACAGAAAGCTACCAAGTGTATGTGAGAGAAATTGAAGACAACATAGTTACTTGATGGTTGTCTTTGTAAAACAGGGAAATATATGTTGATGATTATCCTGAAAAGATTTTGTATTGTGAGAAACTTTATATTTCTGTCTCATCTCCTTATCTGTTGGTAGGGAAACTATGAATTTTTCTTTTAAGAATGGAATGATTTTATAGGTGATAGGAGAGGGCCTTCAGATATTATTTCAAAGTGAATTTAAGTTCCATCTTTATATTTTGGGCTCCTAACTTTTATATTTCAGTATTTTAAATTATTAATAATAATTTAGAGCATAGTAGTTTTAAAATTCCTTTTACCAGAATCTGCTTTTTTTTATTTTTGAGAGGACTTCTCTCTGAAAGTATTGCACATAATAGAAAATTGACTCTAAGAAGTAAGATTGCCAGAAAGTTATACTGGCCACTTTTGCAAGGCATTTGGTTTATAATAGCAAAATTGAGAAGTACCTTAAAAAATGGCAGTTCACTGTGCTTTCTGAATTAAACTTGTCAGAAGATGACAAGGTGCAAAATGGTCAGTTATGATGAATAAAACGGGAAAAACCCAATTATTTTAATTTTTTAAAAATTTGTTTTCAGGTTGGGAAAACTAATCAAATTGCTGTTGAGATTAATTTTTCACTGATATTTTGAATAATTAAATGGTCAAAATGAGAGATGTTGAAGAGATTGAGTTGCAGAATATAGGCAAAACAATATTTAACATTTAGATTTTTGGTAAATTAATTTTATTGTACAGGTTGAATATACCTTATCTGAAATGCTTGGGAGAAGTAGTTTTGGATTTTGGATTCTTCTGTATTTTGGAATATTTGCCGATACATAATTAGGTATCTGGGGATGGGACCCAAATCTAAACATGAAATTAATTTCTGTTTCATATACAACTTACACACATAGCCTAAAGGTAATTTTATATAATATTTTTAATTTTGTGCATGAAACAAAGTTTGACTGCAATGTCACACGTGGTCAGGTGTGGAATTTTCCACTTGTGGCATCATGTTGGCGCTAAGAAAGTTTTGGATTTTAGAGCATTTTGGATTTCAGATTTTTGGATTAGGGATTAGAGATATTCAACCTATATAACCTTATGAGTTGTATCAATGTAATATTTTACAGGTAAGGAAATAAACGTGTGGTTAAATTCTTAAAAAATACAACACTCAGGAAAATGAGATTAGAGTTCAGAATTTAGTTTATTTCAATCACTCCTTGTGCTCCATGTATCCCCAGCATTATACTGGAGTGTTCTGTGAGACAGTTCATTATTATTATAACAAATAATGAAATGAGGTCCTCTTGATGGAAATGTCATTGCTACAACATATTTAAAGGACAGTATGACAATATCTCAGAGTTGAAAGATCGCATATTCTTTGACCTAGAAATTCTCTTTTTACTGGTAATGTATGCTCAGATATATATATGCAGGTGTGTGTGTGTGTGTGTGTGTGTGTGTACATATATATGTTTTTTGGATGCTGATTGTAACACGAATTATTAACGTAACTTCAAAAAATGGAAGCAACCTGTATATCTTTCAGTAGAGGACAGACTAAATAAATTTTGATGTATCGATGCTATGAAGTACTAGGTATCTTCAAAAGAATGAACTCCATTATGGGAAGATCACTAAGATATTTTATCAAATAAAATAATTGCATTTGTGTAAATAAAAATGAATATATTCAAATATAGGCATAAATTTTGTCTGAAAAGCTAGAAAGAAATATCTTTGGAGAAGAAATCAATTTTTGTTTTTTATTTTTAAATATTTCAGTATAGTTAAACTTTTACCATGTATGTGTGTATATACATACATGTGTGAATGTGTAATGACTTTTTAAAAATATTATTTGTAAAGTTTTTTTTAACTCATTTTCATCAGAACTTTGAAGTCTTTCCTCCACTATCTTCTGATGTTCAGTATTGCCAGTAATAAATGTCATGGATGTCTGATGAGCATTCCTTTTATAATACATAACCCTTTTTTTTCCTCTCTGGCAATCCCTGCTTTTTAATCCTTAGCATGCTAAAGTTTCACTTAGATGTGTTTAGATTTGTGTCTATTTTCATTTAATCTACTCTGCACTTGAAAGGGCTTTCATTCTGAAGTTTTGTGTGTCATTTAAACTCAGGGACATGTTCTTCTATTACTTCTTCAACTATTTCCTCCGACCCTTGTCTCTGATCTTGTCTTAGGAAACTCCTAATAGGCACTGTGGACTTGCTTCTGTGTTTTAACTTTACTCTCATATTTTTCATCTTTTTTTTTCTTTGTTCTGCATTTCAAAGATTACCTTGACTTCATTTTCCAGAGTAGCAGTTGCAACCTTATCATTCTATCATTTAGTCTGCTGTTAGATTTTAATTTGACAATAACGTTTTTAATTGCCAGGAACTTTATAAAATTTTTCGGTTGCTCCATTGACTCCTTCTTAGTGGCCTGTTCTTTTATGAACGCGGTAGCCTCTCTCATATCTCTGAGAATGCTAACAAAAATAAAATTTTAAAGTTCTCTTCTAATCTCAGCTCCATCTGTTTTTTCCCCTAGTTTAGTTTCTTCAGCTTTGCTCACTATCACTGATATTTTCTTCAAATGTCTGGTGTTCTGTAATTGCTGGTTTATATTTATAAATGAAGGACTGGGCTGATGAATTCGAAATCTATATGTGGTGAGTGTGATAAGGATTTCCTCTGCAGTTGTGTGGGCTGCCCTTCTCCACCCTCCCACCCCCAGCCTATCTGGAATGGGAGGCCATGAGCAGGCACTGAGTAAGTGGTGGGTTTGTCCTTGGGCAGATTTCTCCTCCTTCAGATTTGTAGGCAGGGACCAGGTGGAAACCCTTAAAATAAGTACGTTAAGAAGGAAGAATTCCTGGATATAGGACATATTGTTGCAAGGCTTTAAGTTGGAAGAACAGAAGGGGAGAATGGAGCACCACCCCTAGAAGTGTTAGGAAATGTACGAAGGGGAACTTTTGGTTGTTGTAGCAACTGTGGAATAAGACAAGCGTTTTGGTGGAGAACAATCCTGTACAGAAAAGGAAATTGTGCTCCCCAAATGCCAGTAGTTTCTTCTTTGAGAATCTCCTAGGCAGAGTCTCCTCCCCTTCTTCCCTCCTCCTTTAGTGTCTTACAAAGAACCAGATCTACCTCAGCCTCTGCTCTCTCTTTTTCAGGCTCCAACATCCTGGTTAGAAACTCCTCCGAAACAAAATGAGCACCTGCTATCTTTGGAAAGAAGTTAGTTGTATTTAATCAGGTATTTAGTTAGTGATATTAGTCAGAAGTTAATGGTATTTAGTCAGGTATTTAGTTAATGGTATTAGTCAAGTGGGCTCTTGTTTATGGGGTTCCTTAATTGACCAGAATGACTGCCCCTCCACTGCGCCTGCGCTTTTTTGTTGTTGACGCCAAGCTTGGATTTTCTCTAGGATTGCTTTGGGGAATTCAGCTCTACATTTTGCTTTAAGGCTTTAAATATTGATCATAAATTTAATATTTTTGGTAGGATGAACTCAGTTCGGTTATTTCCACTAGGATGCTTGCAGTGGTGTCTCCCTCAGTTCCCCATCGTCTTACCTCTCTGCCAGCCCCATCAAATAAAGAGTTACCATTTAACTCCTTTCCTGTATTTCCACAATGTTAATAATGCACCAGGAAGTATTGTTCTAAGAGTTTTCCATGTATTATTTAGCAACAACAACCCTGTGAGAGGATACCATTGTCATTTCCCACTCAACAGATAAAAGAAACTGACTTTGGGAGGTTGTCATTTACCCAGGCTTTCAGGACTACTTAAGTGATAGAGTCCAGGTTCTTAACCACTATGCTGTGTCACTTTTCTCTGTGATTATTTCATAGTGTTCTTACCATTATGTTTCATACATGTGTTTATTTCATACATGTGTTTATATGTTTTGGTCTACTGAACTGAGTTGTTGGAGAAAAGATAGTATCTTTGTATTTTCAACATCTAACCTCATGCCTGGCATCAGGCTCTGAGTAAATATTGATTGAATTGCTGTGCACATTCAAAATTCTATTTTTCATCTTTGGTTCAATATAATATTACTAAATTAGAATGTCAAGATATTAGTGTGAGAGCTAAGGTTTTGACAGCATATTGTCATTTTATAGAAAATTGTTTTTATTGATTTAATTAATGTTTTAAATGAACTCAACGGTCATGGTCAAATCAGTATGTGAAAATAGTTGTGTCAAAATTTAATCTTGGCCGCGCGCAGTGGCTCACCCCTGTAATCCTAGCACTCTGGGAGGCCAAGGAGGGCGGATTGTTTGAGCTCAGGAGTTCGAAACCAGCCTAAGCAAGAGTGAGACCCCGTCTCTACTAAAAATTGAAAGAAATTAATCAGACAACTAAAAATATATAGAAAAAATTAGCCAGGCATGGTGGCGCATGCCTGTAGTCCCAGCTACTCGGGAGGCTGAGGCAGAAGTTTGAGGTTGCTGTGAGCTAGGATGATGCCACAACACTCTAGCCCAGGCAACACAGTGAGACTCTGTCTCAAAAAAAAAAAAAAAAAGAATACCATGTTAAGAAAATAGTGGTCTTTAGGCATTGTCATTTTTTAAGGGAAAAAATATGATAGTAACCTATTTTTATAAATAACCATCTGAAGAAAATATTGCCTAGGTTTTTGTTTTCATTTTCGAGTATTTTGTTCCACCCACAGATGACTTGCTTTTGAAAAACGAATAACATATATCGCTACAAAGTAAGTAAAGATGTAATATTGCAATCCATATGCAGAAAAAGCTCATCATAGCCAAAGCAGATTTTCTATTTAAAGATTATAGGATTATGTTTAGAAACATAGTAATTTAGTATAATATATTCCATGAATACATAATTTTCACCAGGTCAGTCCCTTCTTTTTTTTTTTATTCTCTCTACAATGCCCAAATGAGCTCTTTGCTTTCTATTTTGCATCAAAGACAAATTACTTCGTTCCTGTACTCAGGAATAAAGAATATAATGAAACTCAATGTCATTTAGCCAGGCATTAGATTACAAAGGTAGGCTTTTTCAACTAGGTTTTAAAAAACTGTCTCAGAGCAGATAAATAGCAAGCATTTTGTCCCTTTCTTGATTTAAAGTAGTATTCAAGGAGATGAAATTATAAGAAAGTCTTAACTAGATAATTTTTGTGACCATTAAAGAAAGTAATTCTCAAACTTTTTTTGGTATGCTGCCTATTTATATGGGAAAATATACTATTAAGTGATAGCAATATTTTATTTTCATAAATTAGTATGCTAAAAAACTATACTGGAAGTCACTGAGATTTTGAACTTAGGAATGTAGTAAAAATTTTCCCTGTCATATAACATCACGGGACTTCTATGATCCATTTTATACTAAATATGGACGGGAGTTCCAAAAATTTTGTAGGAGAATGTATTCATCAAGTTTGGTTGAGTTCTCCATGATTTTATTTACTGTTACTATTGCTTCTTTTTTTAAAAAAAATAACAATTTAATTAGATTTACTACAATATTATTATCTTTTTCTTGAATTTTAAGCAAGTAGATATATCAATTTGTTTAAGTATTTTAGCCTGTAGTCCCCTAGACACTTATAAATGAAAGTGTGGTTTTTCAAATATAAAGATACCATATTCTAATGTTGAGCAGTTATAACGCATATCTCAGGCTAACTTGCTTGTACCATGCTGTTATTAGTTATCTGTTTTCTGCCATGTTACACCATAATTCTTTAAATGTATTGCCTTTTAATATAATTTAAAAGAAGCTCCTTTCTTCTGATGGTCTCTGTGTAATTCCTGTTCCTCGGTAACTAACGTCTACTAGACTTGAGCTGCTGTTAGGGTAGGACTTTCCAAAATTCTGTGCAATTTTCATTGGGAAAACTCTGTGACCCATGCTTTGATTAAAAGAGATAGATGTTTATTTTCCACTACTCAGGGGATTCTTTCCTAATTTACTTTAAGATTAAAACATTTTACTATTCAGAGCATCAAATCTATTATTTTCACTTTGCCATATTCAAAATAATGATTTTGTGTATGTTGCTCTGTCATTTCGTCATTGTCTTTTTTTGCACAATATTGAGGGAGAATGAAATGAGTAGTATGTTGTTTTCATATCTCCTATCTTGCTTCTCTATTACAACCCTTTTTTGCACATTCTTTTCTTCTCTTCCTTCTTTCTGAAGGCTTATGCATGTATTTTCTGCTTGAAGGTGTGATTATTTTAATTGCATGTTGCTCATTTGTGCTGTATTTGATGATTTAAGGTTTCTTACACTAAATATATTGATTTACCAGAAATAAAATCAAGTTGCCTTGCAATAATACTAAGAATAATAATATATACAATAAATTGAGTACCTGCAATGAATCAGGCACTATGATATCTTTATTAGTTTTATTGACCAATTAAATTTTTATAATAGAGAAAAATCAATAATGCAAATGATAAATTGACAATCTGGAAAGAAAATTTTGCAATGAATCCCATGGTCAAGTTTGTTTTGTTTAACATTATGTAGAATCTGTCATATATCAGACACTAGGTGCTTTATAACTATTAACTCACTTATTCCATATGACAATTATAAGAGGTAACTAATTTTTATTACTATACACTTTTTACACAGGAGGCAAATGAAGCACTGAGAGGTCAAATAAGTTGTCCAAGATTATATAACTAATTTAGTGTGGAACACGGATTCAAACCTGGACAGGCTGATTATAGTGTGCTCACACTCACCCACAATGCAATGCAACCTCTCCTCTCTTGCCTTACTCATGATGGAGTATATGCTAACCATAACCAACACCTGCTGGTTTGTTACAAAACAAATCATTGCACCAAAAAGCGCCAGTAAGTATATTTGGGCACTATAGTTATACAAAAGTCTGAAAGACAGAGTTAAAGACACTATTTATATTTCCTTTTACAAATAATTTATAAAACAGAAGAGACTGTGTTAGATCGTGCCAAATGGAAATCAAATTATTATGCCATAACTTAAGACAATAGAATAATGAAGGCTTCACCTATGGAAAGGATGAGATTGAATTTGTCCTGAAATTAGTTGGCTTTTTTATTATTTCTATAAATTAAAAATAATTTGATTAAATAAATCTATGAACTCAAGTATTATATGGAAAAAAAAACAATAGCAGAGGAAGTATTCACACAAAATAATAAAAGGGAAGTGGCTCAAACTGAAGTCCTACATCTTCACTGATAAGTGTCATTCAGATGGAACTCTCATAATCAGTACATACAAAGAGAAACTCTGTCTACTTGAAAGTTTTTCCCATCAGACATTTATTTATGCATTTTTTCTTATCTAAATGCCTCACTCTGTTGAGTGTTACCTTATGTTTTTCCAATTGTTTTTTGATGTTCCCCTCCATTCTTACGCTTCAAGGATCATTTTGACTTTTACTTATACCTTAAGTTTTTGCACATTATCACAATCTACTTATATAAATATATTTATTTTAGTCTGAATTCCTATAATGTTCTTATAATTTAATTGTATAAATAATAAATTTATAACAGGCTTATAGTTTAGAATAACTGCTTAATTATTTTAATTTTAGCAGTTCTTTGTCTTAAGCTATCTTTATCCTTGAATAAATTCTAAGTGTAGTGTCCACAGTCAGGTTACAAAAAAATTGTATTTTGTTAAATTTGGTAGTGTGAACAGACATGCTAAAGATACTCTAAGAGGCATTATCTAAGGCCATTCATAAGGCTTTGGCCAATAATTTCCCAAAATGTAGGCACCCTTTTGGTAGCAGAATAATAACTCCCAAAGATATCCACATACCAATACCTAAATCAGTATCTTATCTTATAAATAAAACAAACAAAAACAAACAAAAAAAAAGACTTTACATGAATGACCAACTTAAGGACCTTGAGATTTGAGATTCTTCTTCAATTCTGGATTTTCTGGGTAGGCAAATCTAATTACATGGACCAGTAAAAGCTGAGACACTTTCTAGGCTGTGGTCAAAAGGAAAGAGTGTTCAAAGAGATGCATTGCTTCTGGCTTTCTCTCATTAGAAAACCCCACAGCCAGCCTCTATACCCAATGATTTCCAAATAATCCATCTCCTACCCAAGGGAAGAGCTAAATTCATGTCCATCTTACATTGAAAGAAAAATTTCTGTAGCCCTTATGTGAATAGCTGAGCAGAACATCAAAAGTCAAAAGGAAAATGCACAAGATTTCCTGAATTTCTTGAATTTGCCTGAAACCTATTTGCTATTACAATATGGAAATTGACAAACCTCTAAAATGTAAAGTTCCATGGTTTCTAAAAAAAATAAAAATACAAAATAAAAAAATCAAGCAATGTGATGACCACTAAAATTTTAAAAGGACCAGGGAACAGATTTTTTTCCTAGAGCCTTCAAAAGAAACACAGTCCAGGTGACACTTTGGCTTTAGTTCAGTGAGAACCCCATCAGATTTCTGACCTACAGAAATGTAAAATAATAGATTTCTACTTCTCTAAGCTATTAAGTTTGTAGTAATTTGTTGGGGAAGTAATAAAAATCTAATACAATTGCAATGATAATAACAATTTTGCCTCACTGAAAAATGTAAATACAGTGTGTTTTTGTATGTTATTATCTTTAAATCATACCATTACTCCAACCTTCTATGACATTTAACTGATGAAAAATTTCATGAAATTTTTATCATCTATATTGGAGTAGGGGCATCGTGGTAGATGGGTGTAAGAATTGAAAAAAGTTTCTTCCAGGTTTTGCATAAGAGACAGTAAGTTGCACGGGAATTCTTTCCACAAAATTTCCTGGGCACGTTCATGAAATTTCTCTCTCTCTCTCTTTCTCTCTCTCTCTCTCTGTCTCTCTCTCCCCCCTTCTCCCCCTCTTTCCCTCTCTCCTCTATTCTCTCTCTCCCCATTTCCATTCTCCCCTGTCCCCTATCCTGTCTCCCTTTTCCTCTGTCTCTCCTTTTCATCTCATCCATCTCATTTCTCTCTCTCTCCCCCTCTCTCCCTCTTTCTCCTTCTCATCTATCACTCATGTATCTCTCATTTCTCTATCTCTATCCATCCCTCTATCTCATCCTTCTTCTTCTCTCTCTGCCATCTCTATCCTATCCATCTCATCTCCCTCTCTCCTTCTCTCACCTTAACTCTCTCCCTCTTTCCATAACTCCTTTTCTCCCTCCTCCCTCCCCATTCTCTCCCCTCTCTCTTCTCCTTCCTGCCTCCCTCTCTCTCTCTCTAGTTCTTTCTCCTCCTTGTCTCCTCCCTCTCTCTCCTGTCTCTCTCCTTACCCCTCTATTTATCTCTCTCCTCTGTCTATCCCTTCTCTCTGTCTCTATTTCTCTAGTGTTCTCTGCAGCTTTCTCTCTCTCCTCTATCTCTATTTCTCTCTCCCATCTCTCGCTCTGTCTCTCACTCTGTTTTTCCCTTCTTCCCTCTCTTTCCTATTCATTTAATTCATCTCCTCCATCTCATATTTCTCTAGCTCTCTCTTTTCCTCTCTCCCTCTTTCATCTCTCTCTCCTCTCTCTCATCTGTCTCTCTATCTCTCTATCTTTCTCTATCTCTATCTGTGTTTTAAATGAAACAACTTATGCCCAAACTGTGAAGCTTTCTATTTGCAACACTCATTTGTTATCAGTTATACCATTTCCCACATATATAAGTGATGGCATCTCTAGCTCTTTCATTTACCTAATATAGTCTCTCCCTCCTAGGTTTCAGTTTTCTGAAATAGGACACTGTAATGTAATGTAACTGTAATGTAACTTATTACTTTCTCTGATAAAATTACAGTAAATATGACTAAACTCTAAAGTATACAAAGCTGACTGCATTCTTGTTAATAATCATATAATATCATGAATCTCCATTCCAAATGACTCTGGCCAAGCCAAAGTTACTAGCTCTCTTTTGTTCACTTGTTTGTGGGTTTAATATTTTTTGTGTGCCTCTCTTCTGTTTTGAAAGTCCTATAATTCCATGGCTCTTCACTCCATCTATCTTTTATCAATCCATTTTTCTAATATCTATCACTTAATTTAGATTTTATTCTCATTTAAAACTATATCGGGCTGGCCGTGGTGGCTCACACCTGTAATCCTAGCACTCTGGGAGGCCGAGGCGGGTGGATCGTTTGAGCTCAGGAGTTCGAGACCAGCCTAAGCAAGAGCGAGACCCTGTTTCTACTAAAATAATAGAAAGAAATTAGTCAGACAACTAAAAATATATAGAAAAAATTAGCCAGATATGGTGGCGCATGCCTGTAGTCTCTGCTATTCGGGAGGCTGAGGCAGGAGGATTGCTTGAGCCCAGGAGTTTGAGGTTGCTGTGAGCTAGGCTGACGCCACGGCACTCTAGCCCAGGGAACAGAGCAAGACTCTGTCTCAAAAAAAAAAAAATATATCAGTATTAGTCTACAGAATATTAAACAGAGGCGAAATAATTTTTAAGCCCCTTGGAAGCATATTTGGGAATATCTTTAACTTTTTTAAAAATTAATTTTTGCCTATTCAAGCAAAAAGTAAAAAACTTGACACTGTTTTGTTATAGTATTTTACTCAATATACTAACATTTATTGTACCATAGACAAAGAAAAGAAAAAAAATCAAGTGCAAAAAGTACTTAAAATTAATATTAAAGAATATTTCTTAAAATTTGTAAATAATGAAACTTATAATGTGTTGTTTTATTTTATGTACATAATATTACTCAGTCATATTCAATCACCAAATTAATTACTGAAAAACATTTGTTTAGAGAGTGTCCATTAGTGATTAGGGGACCAGACTCCAGATTCAGGCTATTTCCTTAAAATCTTGGTCCTGACTCAGATTGGCTCTTTGATCTAAGGGAAGTTTTTGTTTACTGAGTTACCAGAATAATTAAGTAAATTACTATACTTTAACTCCTCAGAACAGTATAAATGGAACATAAAATAATTGTGAGTTATATTGTAAAAAGAGACTAAAAAATGTGAAATAGCAATTGAAATAGATATTAGATGTACATGGTGACAAATTGATAATGAATAGATAAGAAGAATTTTAGAAATCATATTTTCTGTACTAGAATGGCATATAAATAAATACAATGTGGCATAATACATTAATCTGCCTTAGTATCAAAATAACTATTACTGTGCTATTTACCATCAATAAATAAACACCAAAAAAATCTCTAGAAATAGTGAAAATTCAAAACCTGTCCAGATAGCAATTGCTTTTATATTGATGCCATCTCTAGGGATATGTTTGGAATTGAAATTCTTGTTTTTGATCACCCTGACATTATTGTTCATTGGAATGAACATGAGAAATTGCTCATCAAAGACATATAAAATTTCTTAAAAGATTGAAATTTAAAACCCATCCCTGGAGCTCGTCTTAATATTGAAACAATTTCATAGCCAGGGTTTGAATTTGAGCCCTCATGTATTTTAAATAAGAATTGTTATCACATTGCTCGCATAATAAAATACAAGGATTAAGTATATTTCTATACTGATATTGAGACTTAGTGTGAAATTCAGATTTTCCAAAGGAAATAATAATATGTACTTCCATATTCTTCTGATAAACTTTATTTTCATTTTAATGCTCATTTATAAGAAGAATTAATAAGGGAATTAATGTAAGATATATGTGTTTTATGAAATATTAGATTTTTAAAACAATAGTGACAAAAATGTAATGTTAATTTTTCTGCAGACATGAAAATAATACTATTGCCATACTTATTTATCTATTCTTCCCTTGAATTTTTATGTGGGCCATTTTTTGGACAATGTGATTTTTATCTGATATCATAATACATTTATATAAAATGTATAATAACATGATACAATTACTAATATATTCAATTAATATATTTTCTATGATCATACTTCTTAACACTAAAAGGTAAGACTGAATAAAAATATAAAGAATACAGGTTAGAGATAGATATGATTATGTTTCTTAGTTATGTTTTATTCATAAAAATACAAGTTTCAGAGTAGACAGCATGTGTTCAATGTGTATCTCTAAGAAAATAGCTTGAGGCATTGCTGCTGCAGGCCATTGAAATGAACTCAAGAGGAATAATCATTAATTCAACAAATATTTTTTAGACACATGCTAGAAAATCTGATAGTCATAGTTGACATAAATGAAACTCACATTCTAGTGAGAAAAGAAGAAAAATAAAGAAAATAATGTCATTTCTCCATACATTTTATAATGAGCATAAACAGAATGAAAAAGAATGCAAGGGCTATTTGGGGAAGCACTTTGCAGGAAGAGATAAGAGCCACTCACCTGACAAAAAAAGAAATAAGGGAAATCAAACCAATGGAGTGTATTTGGGCTGGAATATAGCCAAGAAGGGAGATAATGGTTTGTGAAGAGCTCAGAAAGTCGGATGTAGGCCAGTTTATATAGCATCAGAAAGGCATGTTACATTTGCGCTCAAATTACACAAGGAAGTCATGAGGAGAATCTTTTAAGCAAGTGCATTACTTGATTTAATTTACATTGTGAGAATATCTCTGTGACAACCTGTGAGGGTAGTTTGTGAGGACTATGTGTCAGGTGGGTCTCTCGGTGGAGAGGGGAGAGGGAAATCAGTCAAGAGGCTATTGTAGTGTTCAGGTGAGAGAGGTAGAAAAATCATGAGAAAAAAATTTTTTTCTGTTGATTAAGAACCCAACTGACACCCTATTTAAGAAGATACAACCTTGGTATTAGTAGATTTAAGAACTGAGTCACCAACTCTCAATATCCTGCCATTGCCCCCCCATCAAAAAAACACATTTTTTGACTGTAGTGAGAAATCCTTGTGTTTTAGTCTCATTCTAATTTTGATTTTCCTTCTTCTGAATGACCAGTAATGAGCATCTAAGAAAGTGTTATAAAATTCCAGAAGAATGTTTAAAAAGAGTAGATATTCAATAATGAATATCAATGTAATTTTTTGGCAGTCCTGCAGCACTGAAAGATAAAGATTAGAATTCAGTGCATCCCCAGGAGAATGGCCCAGGTGACTACATTAGGATCTCAGCTGAAAGACAGATCAACTGAGCCATCACTCATTCTGTCCCCAATCAGCTTAAGGTAATGAACTCTCAAATATCCCTATTTAGTATAGGCAATAAAGAACCATCTCTGGGAAAGGATCACTTCATGTGGGACTGTAGATTTATAGAAACTAAACAAATGGATACAATCTAAAAAAAATTCAACATGTCAATAAACAGGGCCATATAACTGTAAATTTAGGATATTTAAAAAAAAGCAACCTGAAAATACATCCACACATGATCCAGTTATGTAAATCAGCACCAAAGACTTTAAAAGGCAATTAACGTGTTAAAGAGAATAGAGATATTACCCTCAAAACTAAAGTGGAGAGAAAATCGTTGAAAAGAGGAATATGTGGCAAGTATCAAATGGAAATTCTAAATTTAAAAATATATATATATATTTTAAAATCAAACTCCAGTAAACACAAGTTTAGAGAGTAAAAACAGTTCTATTGAAACTGAAAGTAATTAATAGAAAATATGCAAATTGTAAAACAAGGAAGAAGAATACCAATTTAAAAAGAAACATGATACTTAGGAAATGGGGAAAGTCAAATAGAGGGAAAAAGATTTTTTTAATGTGTCAGGAAAAAAATGGTAATGGTTCGAGAGGAAGGTATTGGAAAGTATCTTTGTTACTTTGGGGAAGGCGAATATATTTCAGGATAAGAGAAAAAGGAAATAATTTCAATATATAATTTCTATCATCATTCTTAACAATATTGCAATTCTAAATTATGTGAAATGACAATTACATAAAATATTATGGAATATGTCTTTTGATAAAACTCAAGGAGATCCTTGCACATTATGTGTCAAATATTGTATTTGGTTTTTAATCTGTTGGAATCTCAAAAATTCTGGTACATTTTTGTAAGCAATGCATACAAATGCAAACTGATACACATCTATTGTATCTGTGACTACAACTGGCCATAAGTAGTATTGTTTTGATGGTATGGTTTTTCCAAAATAGTGAACAATTGTTGATAAATATTTTTAAAGTACTTTGCATATTAGGTGTAATCCTGGAAATTTTACTGAATATTAAAACTATTTAAAAGTGTTTTAATCTAGAGATGGAGTTAAATTTTATGCTCTGATAATTTTTTCAAGGCACAATGCAATTCTTCATTACGTGGAACTGTCCCAAAGCCAACGCATCTTCCATCCCCCACACATACATTTAGAGAATCACTGTCTTAGGAAAATTTAGGGAAATTTTTAAGAAGATAGCATACTGTCATTTCTCAGTCATCATCTATTGATGTACTCTCTTCCTCAAACCCATGTTCAATCACTTAAAAACTTCTTTTAATCACTGAGTGGATTGAAGTATATTAAAAAAATGACCTCATAAAAAACAATGGTGATAGAGCACCTCTTGTATTCTCCTGGATAGAGCTGAAATGCATTCTACTAAGTGAGGTATCCCAAGAATGGAAAGACAAGCACCACACGTACTCACCATCAAATTGGTATTCCAAACATTTTTTAATTATCAACACCAAAACTAAGATTCCCGACCTGGGATACTAAAATAACTACCTATACAATTCCTTGCTTTTACTTTTGCCCATTTCCCCAGCTGATCTCCAAATCAATTCTCCATAAAATAATGGGAAACATTTTTTCTCTAAATTATAATATGTCATTTCTCTGCTGTTATCCTTTAACTGCCCTTCCTTCCACTCGGAATAAAATTCTAAATAATTTTTTTTGGCCTGGCAGTTGCTATATGACCTAGCTTTTTGCTATCTCTCTAACCTTGTATACTATCATCACTCTTTTACTCATTAACCCCAACACATTGGCCTTCAAATTCTCCAGGCAAACATGAGGCTTAGGAATCTTGAAATGTCCCCTCACATCCCAGGTTCTTGGAATGTGTTTTCCTAAGATATGCACAGCTTGATTTCTTGCCTGATTCAAATCAGATCAAATAATTCCTCTTCTATCTAAGCCAGCCTTCAATCCACTCAGTGAGCATGATTTTTCTTCACAGAACTTATTAAAATTGACATTGTGTTATGTACTTATTTATTCATCTGTTAGATTCTATTTTCTCCTTTAGATGCACTCTCCAAAAGGCGGAAATTTCACGCAATTTTAATTGGCTGCATTTGGGTATCTAAAAACCTTCCAAGAAATAATATATGCTCAATAAATGTTAAATCCATGAACAAATAGTTTAATAGTCTCCTTTCTTGAAACTCTCAGAAAAACAGTTAAATTCAATGAATATTGAAGGTTATAGAATATTTTATT
Source organism: Propithecus perrieri (assembly GCA_963574695.1). Lineage (NCBI taxonomy): Eukaryota > Metazoa > Chordata > Mammalia > Primates > Indriidae > Propithecus > Propithecus perrieri. The sequence continues at coordinate 27,247 of CAUYRB010077707.1, forward strand.
TAAGACAATTTCCAATCTTCCTATTAACAGAAAAGTTCTTTATCTTTTGCCACGTGGCTGCACAATATATCATTTTATGAAATCGTAAAGTAATATATATTTTTGGTCTTAAGAAGAATTTATTCTACCCTGAAACTCTTGGTTGGATACTATTGTTTTAATATTTGCTAAAGCAAATCTTTTAAGCTTCTTTCACTGGAATATTTTTAAATGCCTTATTTATATTCTTCTTTAAATGAGTGAAGAGAATAATCTATCCACAAAAGACTTACAGTAACTCAGATGCCAATGGAAAATTGAATATTTTAAATAAAATATAGAAATATGTTATTTACCATTTTGTGTCATATTATCTGTAATATAAATATTACAGATTTATTGGATATTGAGAAAAGAGAACATGCAGAATAAAAAAAAAAAAAAAACCTCAGAATTATACGCAGGTGAGGCAAACTCAAAGAAATTGCTTCACTGATAACTTTGAATTCTCCCAGTGGTTCTGACATAAAGAGTTAAGTTTTCCATAAAATGAAAGCATGGCCAGTGCAAAGGAATTGCATCTATGAATTAGAAGTCTATGGTATCAAAAGCCTGTAGTATTCTAATAATGAGTTCATCATTTAATTTAGTGGAATTATCATAGATTTATAATTATTTAATCTTCTGAACAGGTATCTAGGTATCTATAGGTATCTAACTTATAAATAATACAATTCTACTTCTCCAGAGATAGTATTATAAATTAAAGGAAAAAAATCTTTTAAAAATAGAAAAATAATATAGATGATATAGTTTGTCAATTTGTATCTTTGGATAGGGGGGTTTATAATTCAATATCTGTTTATCAATAGCAATATTCATTATTTATTACTATTATTACTGAAGACAGACATAGATAAATTTGTACATATGTTTACACTGAAAAAATGGATTTGACACAACGAATCTCTTAATAATTTTAATATTTATTGTAGCATATAGGTTTATTTTCTTTTCTGATTTCTACTTTAGCTTCCCTGAAGATATTAACATCCTTTGTGGAAATTTTAAACATCATTTACTTAAAACACCACAAGGAACAATAGGGAAGAGATAATTTCAAATTTTTATATTTTGTTTTATTGTTGGTTTACTGCTTAGAATTAGTGTCTGTGCTCTATGCCAAAAATTGTGAATTTTTTTGTATTTTTTCAGGAAGTAGCTGAAAATTCAGAAATACATACCATTTATTGTAATTTTTTTAAGTATGTTTTTAAACTTTACAATTAGACTTATTTTCTCAAGAAAGAAAGGCCTGCAGTAAGTGCTTAGCATGCTGAATTTTGTTGGTGGAGTGTGTGTGAAATTCATTACAGTAAGTCATTTTCTTAATACTCATGTACAACAGTGTTAGAAGAGGATGCTCTAAGCTTACTGAAGATCATAAAATATATTTTATTCAAATTAGCCAGTCATTTTGTTGCTTGCTACTAAGGACACTGAGTGGTATAAATAAATAGGTATTTTTCTGGGGTATGGGGGGAAAAGATCAAACACGTTCCAAGAAATATGGAGAAAACATATCTGGTCTGTAAAAGCCAAACCACTCCAGAACAAAATGACTTGAAGTTCTTTAAAGGCAAGTATGGAGCCATAGGGAAAGCTAAGAGCCTGGACAGAAACAATGAATGATCATACAGCACAATCAAAGAGACAAAATAGATTGATATCCTCGAGGAGAAATAATGTAAGAATCGACTACATATTAGCTTCTCCACCATTTAGAATCAAGCGTGCAAGAAAAAGCCAACTGAACAGATACGTGCCTTTCTGCAGTCCGGAGTGGGGTGGGAAGTGCTCCTGGCTACTCACATATTATGGGCAGATGTGAGGCATCTGTTGCTTACACCTGAGAAAGCTAATTAGTTAATTAAATTCTTAGGAGGAGCAGAAAAACAAGCCTGAGGAATAAAATTTGCCCCAGAAGAGTTGTCTGCTGTACAACCACAATGAATGTGAATTTAAGCTCTCACACCAGGAAGAAAGCAAGCAAGGGAGGATTTTATTTCAAACAAAAAGAATTACAGAAATTAACTAAATAAAAGCAAAAGGATACTGTATTAGGGACAAGAGGAAGAATGCATACTTCTCAAATTTCCTTTTAATTGGTTTCACTTATTTGAATAAAATAAATTTATACCTACTCAAGGCAATATTATTAAATTAGCCTTATTGATATATAAAAACACATATTTTTGCTCCTTAATTACACTTACCTATTAAAAAATGTCCTTGATTTCCTCACAATGCATATTGGGGCACAAGGTCAGCATCCATCTGTTGTTATGAGTAGGCTTTGTTTGCTGGCTCAAGAGAAGGCACATTTAGGTAAAATACATTTCCCCCTCATTATTCACATAATTAGGACAAACTGAGAATGCTAAATTTACTTTGGTTACAAGATCGAAATTTATTTTACCCTAAGCTTTTGACTGGGTATCTTGTTAATATAGTTTTCTTTTTATATATTAAATACATAAACATATTTTTGCATACGCTATGTAGACAACATTTAGCTATATGCAGAATGAACTAACCAAAGTAGGTTGAGCTGCGATTCAAATTATGTAAGTTTTAAAATACAGAAGAACATTATAATTTTGTTTCAAAAACATAATGTGTTATTTCACTTAGCATTGGTGTAAAGAAAGCAAGGGAGGATTTTATTTCAAGTCAAAAGAATTACAGAAATTATACTTAGCATTGGTATAAAGTACTTGCTCTCAACAAATGAAGTTTTAAAAAGCCACATATTAATACTTCAGTGTTTCAATCACAATAGAAATATTCAAACTAAAGTAAACCCCTTGTATCAAAGCTGAAATTAATAAATTCTATTTTATATTAGGTCATAATCAGACTATAATTTGTGAAAAAGCAAGAAATTATGCTTGCAAATTTCTATAAAATGCATTAAAGACATCTACATAATAACTTAGGGGAAAAAAGAAATATGTAACTACATGAATAAAAATATTTTGAAGTTTTTTGTTTGTTTACTACCATACTTAAAATTTTTACTTAATGCCTCTTGAAAGGGAAAATATTCAATTTTTTTTCTTATAATAAACTGTGCCTTCATTATAATTCTTATCATGAAATTCTTAATAATCTTGAAATAACAGAAAAAGAAATCTGTGAAAGGAGGATAACTGCTTGGTCATTAAAATAATATATTCTGATAAAATGCCTTGTAAATGACTCAGTGTGCCCTTTAAATGCTTCAACATGATGCACTAAACGAGGGTGTATTTCATTTGCCAGGTCAATAAAGCTGGTAAGGAAAGAGATACTTTGCTTCGAGTAACCTCTTAAACATCACATAATCATTAAATAGCAACAAAACATTAAATAGCTATAATTATGATTAATACTTTCCCACAAAATATATATATTTCAAGACATATCATTTAATGTGGATCAGAAATGATTATTTCTTATATCTCCTTAGGAGGCATAAATCAATCAAACGATAATGTGAATAGTCTTTAAACTTCAAATATGTTATACCTAGGAATACTCTAAATGATGAAAACATTTATGGGAAAGATAATTTCTGATAGGATATGTTTAATAATGTGAAACATCAGAAAATGCTATAGTTATTTGTGATCATTTTAGCTAATCTAAATGTTTACATAAAAATCTAAGCTTTAAAATATAAATACTATGAATTATGTTAACAGGGCAATCATGATTGCAATATAATTTACAAAATAGCATAATTTGCTTGGAAATAAAAATAATTTTATCCTGGCAAGTGTCAGATACATTACTCTTCCATGAAATTGGCTAATGGAAGCTTGTTTGTCAACATTATGGTTAGTAGTTACCTTTTTAAGAGTTTATCTAAGCAATGTAGATGCCATTAGAGTAGGACTGAGTTTTAAGAAGAGAGTTGTTTTAATCTTTACCAATGAGTTCATGGTACAAATGGAAATGAGGAATTATAGTACACTTTCATGTATTCAAAACCTTGCCTGGCTGGCTCATTGTTGCACATAAATCTACATAATATTCATTATCATTGATTGCCTAGGCGCCATGAAATACCTTATCCTGTTGATTTTTAAAGATTGCAACCTTTTGAAAATACCCAAATATATGATTATGTCAAATAATGTTTTTTTCAAAAAATCTTTATTTTACACGTGAAATATAGATTGAGCAGTGTTTTCAAGTTAAAGTAACCTTGGCAAGCCATTAACTTTTCAGGGCTCAATTTTCCTATTTCCAAGATGTGATAACAATACCTGCCTCTGTTTACTTTGAAGAGAGTGAAAATCACAGAGATAAGGCAGATTCTCCCAGGGCCTAAAATAGCTCCTGATAGTAAATGAAATACTTTATAGAAACTGAATCATCTTTCCCAGCCTCTAAGTAAAGTTTCAGTAAGTTACTGTATCAAAATCATTATCAAATTACTACATAACATAACTATATAATATAATAATGTAAGGTAAGTTACTGTATCAAACTCAAATGACAGATACAAATATAACATAAAAACTAAATTAAGCTTTATATTGATTTGGAAATACTGAAGAACAAATTCTGTAATAGAAACATAAATCCATAAAGAAAAAGGCAAGAAGGTAGAGATTAGAAATAACAAAAGTATATTGCTAAATGATATTAGTTATAAAATGGTTTATAGTTTATAAAGACCATCACATACTTTAATTTGATTCTAATAATCACTTGAAGTAGTGTCCTATAAAGGGTTGTGACAGATACGTAATATGCCTCTCAGATCCTCCTTCAAGAGATTTTCATTTTCCCATCACCTACAATGTGGCTAGCTGGCAGCCTTCTGGCAACTGTTTGTCAGAGTTGCCTCAACTTCTAAGCCAAGGTGACCCCTATTCTCAAGGTGACCTCAGCCAAGGAATGAGTAAAGTGGTGGTAACTTAGAACTGTCTCTTTTCAGGATGGCCCCCAGCCAATGACTAAGCAGAACAATGGTATAATGGCCTACTCATCCCCACCCTGCTTACAAACCTCAAATAGATAGGGTTTGTTTGCTTGATTTTTTGTTTCAAAGCTCACCACTAGGCTGATAGTCTTATCTTCATCAAAGTCACATGATTAGCCCTTTGTGGTCCTTCTCTTCCACTTTCCTTTTCACAGGTGTTTTTCTCTGATAGCACTTTGTATGCCTAAATCTATTAGATTCCCTTCATCGAAGCAAATGTCTTTTACATTCTAAGAATAAGTTACTGATTGGGCCTCTACGTCTTCCTGAGAATCTGTTTGCCACCTCTTCTTCAGTACTAAATAGAAGGATATAGACCTTGAACGGTCTCCATCTTATCTTTGCTAGATTCCAGAGACATATTAACTCCTCTCTTTTTTTTTCCACTCAACTGAGATCTGGGAAAATTATGATCATAAAATTAAATGTACTCTTTCTTATCCACCATAAAGCTATTTAACTACTCTGAAGATGAGAGATTATAATCTTATTTGATAGTCTGAACTTGCTATCTCGACTTTCATTACTTAATAAAGAATAAAAAAAAAAAGAAAACTCCAACAGTCTATATGTATTATATCCTGTATGAGGAACTGCTGGGTCATCGTGATGGTTAATTTTCTATGTCAATTTGGCTATGCCATGGTACCCAGACATTTGGCAAATGCCAGTCCAGATGTTGTTATACAGGTATTTTTTTTTATCTGAGATTAACATTTAAATCAGTAGATTTAGAGTAAAGCAGATTAGCTTCCATAATGTGGGTGAACCTAATCTAATCAATTAAAAGGCTGAAGAGAAAAGGCTGAGGTCTCCTGAGAAAGAAATCTTCTACCAGATTGCCTTTGGACTTGAGCTGCAACACCAGCTCTTCTCTAGGTCTATGAGTGCCAGCTTGCCCTTCAGATTCAGAATTGCCAGCCCCCACAATCACATGAGCCAATTCCATAAAATAAATCTCTCTTTACATAGACATCCTATTGGTTCTTTTTCTCTAAAGAATGCTAATACACTCTTTACATTCTTATGTGGTACAGATAGTAACACAAGTTTGTGCACATGGGAGTATGTAAGGTTTGGTAATATTTACATAGACTGTTGCAAAACACACACACACACCAGTCATACTAAATTGAAGAAAAAATGGAGAGTTCCCATATACACCATCTTATTCCTTAATTTCAAATATCACTGTCTATATCCATATTATTATAGCTTAAAGAGTGTTAATTAGAACCATTATAATTTATAAACAAGAAACTCAGTCTTTTTAGTAGCCTTCTACTAAATTTTTCACCTTTCTCTTTCTCTGAATAAGCAAATTAATACATTTTAATTGTTTTTCTTTTTTAATTAAACTTGTATCAATCAAACTTTCTTTGAAAAATGAACTTAAACATTGTGAATACTTAACCAAAAATGTATTTTAAGAATATTACTAGTATTTCCATAAAATCAATTCTTTCAATCATTAAATGGTCTATTTCCAAGCCTAACTTGGTGGTAAATATTGTCCAAACTGCATTCTATTGAAACCCAGGGTGAAGTGATGCCATGTATTTGCATGTAGTCATGTTTTTAGGCTTCCGTTCAAATTATTTAAAATCATATTTTGTTCTAATTTAAGAAATCTTATACAATGTGAAAATGAAGGTATGTAAAATAGAACATTATATAACTTGTAGGGTTCTTAGGAAGATTATCTGATACAAAACATATAAATTGCTAATTTCACTTCCTTGCAGATAAAAAAATACTATCATGTGACAGTTTGGCTGTTGGAAAGATTATTTATAAATAAGACTGTCAATAAGAATAATTTTGAAATCTGAAAAGACTATTAAATATATCTGTATGATGGCACCCGAGAGCTAGGAATCAATGAAAACTTGTATGACCAAGGTAACAGAAATAAAGGAAGCCAAGACAGATAAACCCAATATTTGGCACTGCTAATCCTTTGAAGCATGATTTAATTCAAAAAGAGTAAGTGAAAGGCTGGTAAGCTGAGTAAAAATTTGTGGGAGCTACACAGAACTTTCAGGAGTCTCACTAAATCTAAGTTGAGTGTCTTCCAAAGAGGAGAGACTACGAAAAAAACAAGGCTTAGAGTTGGAAATACGATGAGATTCATGCTAGGACAAGGGTATGTTAGAATGAGACATGACTTAACAAAGAATTAATCAAAGATTCAAAATTGGTTCAATGTCTGAATAGATTGAGGTAATATGTTCCTAGCTTACTAATCTAAAATTAATTAGACTTAACTGTCTTTTTTATAAGATATCATTATCCAAAACCTCAAATTATCTCTATACTTGTATATGAAATATCTGGTAATTATAGTAATAAGATACATATGACTATATATGAAATGACTCTAAACTGAGTGGAAAAATAAAAATACCCCAAAGGTGTGGGTGTGTGTGTATCTTAATCAGATATAGGTTTTAAAAAGAAATTTTATTAGTATATTCAAGATGACAAATGAGAAGGTAAAATCGTAAAATCTTTTGGCAGAGAAGGAGAAAAAGTAAAACAATAGTTAAATGGAAATTCCAAAACTGAAAATAAAATAACTGAAATTCAGAATTCAATGGCTGAGTGTTGTAGCGGATTTAAAGCTGAAAAGAGAATTAGTGGACTAGAAGATAGATCACAAGAAAATATACAGTCTGAAGCTCAGAAAGAAAATTATAAGATTAATAAAAAGAGCATATGTAGTATATAGGATATAATGAGTAGAGTGGAAATGACATTGAGGTCCCAGATGAAATGAAAGAGACATGGGGTATAAGCATTAATTGAAGAAATATTGATGGATAATTTCCAAAATGTATGAAAAATAGTAAGCTAATCACAAAAGAATATATTTGATGGTTGCTGTCTTAGTCTGTTTTCTGTTGTTTAACACAGAGTAACTGAAACTGAGTAACTTATAAAGAAAAGGAATTTATTTTTTCCAAAGGTGAGAGACTGTATTTGGTGAGGGTCTTCTTATTGGTGGGAACTGTGCAGAGTCCTGAAGTGGTGCAGGGCATCGCTCAGCTGGGGGGCTGAGTCTGCTAGCTCAGGTCTCTCACTCTCCTTATAAAGCTACCAGTCTCACTCCCATAATAACCCATTAATCCATTAATCCTGTGGTCCCCAACCCATCTGCAGCTTGTTAGGAACCAGCCCTCACAGTAGGAGGCTAGCAAGCAAAGCTTCACCTGTATTTACAGCTGCTCCCCATCACTCACATCACTGCATAAGCTCTGCCTTTGGTGGCGGCATTAGATTCTCAGGGGAATGCTAACTCTACTGTAAACCATACATGCCAGGGACCTAGGTTGCGTGCTCCCTATGAAAATCTAATGCCTGATGATCTGAGCTGGAGCTGAGGCGGTGATACTAGAGCTGGACAATAGCTGCAAATACAGATTATTATTAGCAGAGAGGTTTGACTGCACAATAAATGTAATGTGCTTGAATCATCCTGAAATCATCTCCCCAACCTGGGGTCCATGGGAAAATTGTCTTTCATAAAACCAGTCCCTGGTGCCAAAAAGGCTGCGAAATGCTTTATTCATAAATGGATTAATCCATTCTTGAGGGTAGAGCTCTCATGACCCAAATATCTCTTAAAGGCCCCATCTCTCAATACTGCCACACTGAAGACTAAGTTTCAAAATGAGTTTCAGAAAAGACAAACATTTAAATGATAGCAGTTCTCATTACATATATTTCCAAAGTGAACAAAACTAATCTGATTTTGCAAGTCAGGATTGAGTTTCCTTCTCAGGAGGAAAATTAAGATGGTACATGGGAGAGAGCAAGAAGGAGGTTTCTAGTTTAATGGTGATGTCTTATTCGGTGAGTCTGATTACTCTATTATAATTCATTAAGATGCACATTTATCGTGTATGCACTTCTTTATGTGCATGCGATACATCAATATTATTTAGCTCAATGTAATTTATTATATGATTTTTACTATTTCTAAATATGTAACAATGAAATCATTAGACTCTTATCAAAATGTTGTGTCTATGAGAATCCCAGTAAAAGAAATATAAATGGGAAAAATTTTCCATTTATCGGTAGTTCCAAAATTTTTGGCCATCTTTGCAGTTAACAATTTAGTATAAATATAGAAGGAATTATTTTTACTTTATTCTCACTTGAGTGCTCTTATTCTGGGGAGTCCCTAAGCAGTAATTGCCTGTTAAAGACTCAGTGAAATGTCAGAGACTCTGAAGTATGTTAAGAGATAAAGTGGCTTCATTTTATTTCCATCCTTTCTTCCTCCATTTCAACTCTTCTTCTAATCTTTCCCCATTTCTCCCTTATATAACAAGAAAACCTATGTGTATGATCTTGTCTCATTGTGAAATACCCACAAAAATGCACACTGAAAAATACATGTATTGGTATCAAGAAATCGCATTTGAGGGAAAATTATGGAATTTCTTCCAGCTTTCCAGTGATAATCAGGCTTATAAAAGCCATGAGCTAACCAGCTAATCTCAAATATAATTAGTCATTTAGTAATTTTCATTAAAGCTTTAAAATCAAACCTTGACCTAGGTACGCAAAAGAAAATCAGAAGTTAAATCAAATAAAAGTGATCAGTTGTATGTTACGGAACAAGTTAGAACAGGGGTAAAATTCATAATAACTTTGTATTCTAACTTGCTTTGTATCATTTTCAAACTGTTATTCTTCCTTGTACTCTTAAATATTAATGTAATAAATATTGACTAATTGTAAAAGGGGCAAAAGATGTTTTGGGTTTTTGTTGTTGTTCTTTGTACTCAGGAAGATGCTATGTTTAAAGGCCAAATTCAGTTTTCCAGATGAGGTCAGCCTGGAAATCCAAAGAATTCTTTTTGATTCATGCAGAGTCATGTATTAATCACTTGAGATTTTGATAAAGGGGATTTAAGATTTCTCTTTTCTCCTTTACAGATAATTGCTTTAATAACTTATTCTCCAGTTTGTCTTCAGAAAATCAGCCTTCTAAATTAGTTGTCTATTGAAGGTCCTCAGGTTTACACAATGTCAAATTTAGTATTAACTGAAGTGTATTCTCCATCAGAAGAAGAAATCCCATCTCTGCTTATATTCAATGCCTGCCTGCTATAATATATTTAATCTCCATATCTGAATTAATCATGCAGTGAAAAAAATTTCCAGAATGACAGGTTAAAGATTCCCTTCTTTCATCATCTTCAGGATGTAGAAGTTCCAGAAAACAGTTGGCCAACACTAAAGGCATTCAAAAGTATGCATTTTTAATGATATACATACATATATGTGTGCGTGTGTGTGTGTATCATATATAAATAACAGGTTATTAACATATTCAAATGTTATATTAAGTCATTTAAATTATACACACATTTAGTTATTTTCTACAGACATATGAACTGGACCAACTTTATAAATAACTCAGAAAATATTTGACTTTTTTTGTAATATGCCGAAACATGAAACCTCTAATTGTAGTAATGATTGCTCTTCAGGAATCCAATTCATGATGGCTTCCTCAATGTAGAATGTAATAGTGGAATAAAATTAGGTATATAGGTATCAGGATAGCTTCTGAATGCTTTTACAGAAACTCATTGTTGGTATTTACATCAAACTTTGATGTTCTCAGTCTCACACTTATACATTCAGAAAAGGTAGAGTGATCTTTGCACCAATCCTTTCAATAATTGTGTTCTTGGTTTTTCTGCCTCTGACTCTGTTTCTTTTAGTCTCTCTTCTCTCTAATTTTTATTTTAATAATGACTAATAATTTATTCTGCTTTCACAATGTTGTGACACTTTACTACAGTATTGGTATTTTACAATCTAAAATAAATTAATATAAAAATGTAGCATTCTTCAAATAAGTGGATGATAGTTAGGCCTTCAACTGTGAAATACATACCTAGACTTAATTTACTGCCATAATTGTTATACTCATTTCAACTAACAGTGCATAAAAGTCACCTTTTATACTTGGCAAACATGTTGATTGAACTAGGCTGATGATTTATGAAAATGGACAATCCATGTAATCTTATGCAACAACTTGACTATGGATGAACACTAACCATCTAATGAAATAGTTACGTTTATACATTTTTATTAGGGTTTTTCCTGCAAAAATTGTAGCCAGGATATTGATTCAGGCAAAGTGACACTGGCTATATTTTCAATTATCCAAACATATATTTAAATATAAAATAAACTATCAAATATTTTTTATTATTTTTATTTTAATTATTATGGGTACATAATGGTTGTATATATTTATGTGGTACATGTAATGCTTTGATAAAGACATAGAATGTGTAATGATCAAATCAGGATAATTAGGGTATCCGTCATCTCAAATATTCATCATTTCTTTGTGTTAGGAGCACTCCAATTCCATTCTTTTAGGTATTTTAAAATATAAATTATTGTTAACTATAATTTACCCTGTTGTGCTACTAAATACTAGATCTTATTTTTTCTGTTAAGCTATGTTTTTGCTTATAGAAATCCAAATGATATGATTTTTTTTCATTTATGGATGATATATCATGAAAGAAAAAGCAGTTTTCATTTCTGGTAAAATCATGATGATCTTGTTTTACATATGAATAAAGTTATCACTTAATTTATTCTGCTTTTAGTACTATGCTTTTAAATAGTATTTAGCTACATAACAATTAGAGTCACTGAATTCTAAAACTGTTGTGTTAAGAATATTAAAACACTTTTTAAAGTCTACAATTGTATTGAGAAAAGGTACATCTGAAATAATTTTATATTTTCTTTTAGAATACACATTGATTGTGCACTTCAGTAAAAGGATAACAAAATGAGTACTCGGATTTTTCCTTTTGTATGGAGAAATAGGTTGATGACATTTGGAAAACTGTCAAACAATGAAAATGATTTATCTTTTCATTCATTATAATTATAAGATAAATAGAATAGATATAAAATAAGAAGAGAGATTTTTCTATCTTTAAGTCTCTTATCATATATTGTAGTATAAAGCACAAATGTATATGAAATGATCAATTAACAGTGTAGAATATTATATAATTGACAGATGAAATCAGTGGTTTAGACTATAAACATTGGAAAGGATATTCTAGGTAGATGGTAGTCTTTCAAAGAAAGAATAGAAGATAGTAAAGAAGGATGAAAATAGAGTAAGTTACATTTTTAAAATATAAAGTAAAGTTAAATAAATGTGGTGTGATATATTATAAAATGACTTGAAAAAATGAGAGAAATTTAGATTTGTACATAAATAATTGAGAGTTATATAGTAGAGGAATATTAAGACGAAAATTCAGCAGTAACTAGAATAACTACGGTGTGCTTTCCCTGATTTTGCCCTATTCCCTATTATTTAGAATGCATGCAGCTTCTGCCAACTATTTTTTCTCTTTCTCCTAGATAACAGAAAATGCTGCCAGGTAATCAATCTATCAATAATGTCCAGCCTGGAAATCATTAAGGATATATATCACATTATTACTCTATACCCAAAGGAATAGAAGCTACCTTTATCCTAGGTCACATATCTGTGGGAGCCAGTTCACCTTCCTGAATCCATTCTTCTCAGGTCTCTCAGTCTTTCTGTGTCTTCCCCAAGGTATTTGAAGCTGAAATCACATTCTACTTTTTACTTTTATGAGGTTGTGTATTTTAGATAACTCATATAAGTCAAATCATGTAGTCTTTTTCTTCCTGTGACTTCTATTTCACTTAGGATAATGTCCTCCAGGTTCATCCATGTCATCACAAATGGCAGGATTTCCTTTTTATGAAAGGTTGAGTAATATTCCATTGTATGTATCTGGCATGTTTTCTTTATCCATTCATTTACCAATGGATATTTAGGTTGTTTCCATATCTTGGCTATTGTGTATAATGCTGTAATGAACACGGGAGTGCAGATATCTCTTCAAAATACTGTTTTCATTTCTTTTGCATGTATATCTAAAATAGGATTGCTGGATCCTATGGTAATTCTATTGGTAATTTTTTAAGAAACTGCCATGCTGTTTTCCACAATGGCTACACCATTTTATATTCCCCGCAGCAGTGTTCAGCATACAGGTTTCCAATTTATCAACACTTTTTTTTTTAAATAATAGGTATCCACATATGCGTAAGGTGATATCTCATTGTGATTTTGATTTATATTTTTCTAATTTGCAGAGGCTCCATTGCATGCCAAGCCCTCAGACAGCTAGACCACTTCAAAATTGAAGTATCACTTTTTGCTAATAAGCCCACTTGCCTTATATGCGCTGGCTACAAGATGTGATAAGAAACAGTCAAAATATTATTTAAGGTTTTTGGCTCAAGCATTTATGAGAATTGTGGAAAAACAAGGTCACACAGTTGCAAACTGTAAACTATTTAGATAGAACATAACTAAATTCTCCTTGAAATCAAGGGGGATATTAGCTACTATCTGATTTAACCGTTGATAAATAATCATATCTCCTTGTTTACCAGTTTTTCCTATTTAATCTCTACAATTGAAAGGATTTTTATATTTTTAGAGCTAAATCAGTGGACTGTTTCTTCACTTCTACTGTCTGAAAACTACGTAGCTTTCCTGTGTAGATTAGCATAAAGATTTGTCCCTACTTTTATGTTGAATATAGGAAAGGAAGATCTTCATCAAGTACAACTCGTATTGAAGACTATTAATTGTTCAGCTCATTTGCATTAGAGATAATAGTGAGGTTTTTTTGTTTTGGGTTTTTTTTGTTGTTGTTGTAAATATCTTCCTCTCTCTCTTATTAGCCAAGAGAATCCATATGGAGAAACAGCAGGGGTCTCCCAGAGAAGCACTGTATTTGATTGCTCTACGATCATTCCATTTGGAGTCCACACTCTTATAAGTGGTAATAATTAGTCTTTTTACTAATTAGATAGCTTAAAAACAATCATTTCTAAACTTTGAACTGAAACATGATTTGAAAAAAATGTTTAAAATGATAATGGTTTGCATATCGCTATTCCTATATTGTCAGAATAGAATTCATCGATTTCTCCTTACAAAGTATAATGAAGTGCATTGGCATTAATGTGTGTGTGGAAGCATTTGATTTATTAATAATTTTTTAAAATTAAAATCAAATAGTTATAACAGCAGGAAATTACTGAGTACATACAGCCTACTGACCCATGCTTCAACTCTCTTCCCAAGGCAAAGAAATTTGTCAAGTAAAAAACAGACCTATTAGCAATGAGGCTATGCTCAGAGAACTAAAAATTGAAACAGAAACCACAACTTTCTAAATGCTAATGTTACTTGCAAAATACAAAAACTTATTATACCAAACCATAACATAAGAGACAAACTAAGCTCAAACTCAATACTAGTGTATTCAGATTTATATGTATCACAACAAGACCATTGATATGATACTGGACTAAGAGTAACCCTGTATAGAATTATATTTCTGAAAATAAGGAAACTGAATTGAAATAACTTGGTTGGTTTATAAATTCTGATGAATCTTATAAATAAGTATCCTTTACTGACTCCCCCATAATATACCCCATAGATTTGATTTCCAGTCTCCACTGCTACAAAAAAGCAATATATCCAGCTTCGTTTAACTGCAGTAACAGTGGTCTGTTGTTAGTATAGGTCCTATGGACATTTGGATGAGATCCTCACTGCCATATACCAGAACACTTTACTTGGTAACATGTGCAAATATGAGACTACTTTAGTATTCATGTGCTTTAAACACCAAACCAGAAACTACCCCAAATGTACATCAAGAGTAGAATGGATAAAAACATTGTGGTATATTTATATAATGGCATATTACACAATGACGATAGAAAACTACAGTACACAAAACATGGATGAATCTCAGAAACATATTTACAGAAAGAAATCAGACAAAAAATAATTCATGATTATGATATGATTATGTTTATATAAAATTTCCAAACAAGCAAATTTAAACACTGCTAAAAGTCAAAATGGTGATTGTAGGAGGAATACCTGCAAGTGTATTTTGGAGGGTTTCTGATTCTTGCCAAGTTCTATTTTTTGACCTGTGTTCTCATAGTTGTGTTTACTCTGAAATAAAATTCTAAAAGTAGATATTTAATGATTGTGTACTTTTATAAATCTATGTTATATCTCAATAAAGAGTTAGCAAAATAAATCAAAGAAAATATATTTTTATATATTTGGTATATTTTCCCAACAAGATCTTCTGTACACAAGGGACTCTAGTTCCTTGAAGAAAAGTAGATAAAAAAAAAGTGTTCATTTGATTGTTAAGCATGCTGATTTAATAAAATTCTATCTCGCCAAATAAGAAAAATTTTAGATTCAAAAACTTGGAATATTTGCTTCAAACCACTATACAAATATGAATTTTATTTAAAAAACTAAATATCACACAATTCTATACAAATATATACCTGTTAGATTGATATTTGTTATTTTTTGATTACATGCACATGTATTGACTGAATTTAAAAAATAATTTAGCTTTGCTGAAGTCACATTTCTCTTTTCTTTCTTAAGCCATTCTCTGTCATTTACAGCTCAAATAGGAATGATATCTTGTCAAAGTCCTTCTATATACTCATATATCAAATACATGATTACCATTTATGTGGAGTTCCCCCATTCTAAAATATATTTTCAAGCAATAAAACACACAGACTTAGCCTTTGTTAAATTATGACCTTGTAAACATCAAAGCCTTATGTGGCTAGCCCAACAACAAGCATTAGTTACTGTAAGCTGAATATGTTTATTTTACCAGATATTTCTCTTATAATTGTCTTAATTATTTTGAAAGTTATATTTTTAAAATTGTCAATGTGATCAAGAGGCCATCTCACCAAAACAGGTGTGTTTGGAGGTGTGCTCCACGAAACACACATCAAATATGCATCGAATTAAACCTAGATCTGACATATTATTAGAGGTGTCAAAATCCAGTTACCATGTGGTTAGTAAGAGGGGCATTTTTGATATATTTTATAATTGACCATATTTATAGCCAGTTACAACAGGGTTCATCAGTAACTAAACAAAATTGACAATGGCTGTTAAGAAATCTAGAATAATTGGCAAATATGACATTGATAATTCTCAGAAAATAAACTATTTAAAGGAAGTAATAATAAATCAGTCTAATTAAATGAGGTAGTATCAGCAAATGTGACAATAACATTTCTCATATTGCTCATTTACCCGCAAGAAAAGGTTTAAAAATACAGTTCACCTAGATGCAGTTTAAAACATTGTCTAATACCAAAATAATATATAAAAAGATGCATTCCAATTTTTCCATAATGATCATTTAGAAAATGTCACAGTCAAGCATGCCCACTCTTGCCCCTACATTCATCATAGTACTGCAACTACTATCAAAAGCAATTAGACCAGAAAAAGAAATAAAATGTATCCAAGTCAAAAGGAAGAAGTAATTTTATCTCTATTTCAGATGACATGATCCTATACATAGAAAACCACAAAGACTCTACCAAAACAAAATTATACCTAATAAATAAATTTAGTAAAGCTGCAAGACATAAAATCAACATACAAAAATCCATGGCATTTCTGTACACAAATAATAATTTAGCCAACAAAAATCAAGAAAAAAATCCTATTTATAATAGCATAAAAAATACTTAGGAATAAATTTAACCAAGCATATTAAAGACCTTTCCACTGAGAACTATAAAAAATTAAACAAATTGAAGATTACATAAATAAACGAAAGCTATTCCTCATGAATCAGAAGTTTATAATTTTGTTGCTACTTTAAGAATAAACGTTAAGAAGATCATATACACTTTGAATGTAGAGAAATCTTTCCAATTACATATTCTTTTAGTTTGTTCTATGTACCTTAATAAATTTAAAAATATTTACAGTATTTCTCTGATTTAGAAATGTTGATAGCTAATATGCATTGATTATATTGATTTGTATGAATAGATTACATTTAATCTATCACATAGTGTGATAACATACTAAAAACATTAAGATTTACTTACAAAATAATTAAAACTAAAAAGTAAGTTTGAATCACAAAAAAATTATTTATCTCTGACATTTATTAAAAGAAATGTCAGTTGACCATAGTAACATAGTGACTTCTAGCCTATAAGCTTTGCAGCAATAAGACAAGAAAATTGTATTTTGTCTTTAATTATTGATTTACATTAATTTATACCAGTTTGTTAAATCTCCCAGTTATCTTCATTTTAAAATTTCACTTATTGAATGGAATGCTTTGTCTTCAATGAAAAATACAAATTGTTAATAAGAAATATTTTAATGTAGGATAATGTTTCTTGCTCTCACAAATTATTGTCTGCTCAATCTCAGATATCAGTGGTTTTACGTTCACTGGTTTTCTCTGTCTCTGTGGATAGTGCAGCCGATTTCCTGAGGCTCCAGGATGAGGAAAACATCCAGACAACATTGGGTCTTTATAAGTGAAGTTGATAAGTCACCATGCCCAAGTGCACCTATCTGAAAAGTGCCATATTTTCCTTATTTATCTCTTAACAGTACCTCATAAATTACAGCTCATCAACATTTACTGAATATTTGCTGTATGTACAGAGGCAGATCATTGGAAGAGACATTTGAGCCGTTATTCAGTACGAGTTGCTTTTATTATTTATTAGGGCATTAAAACAATGGGACCAATTGTTGTGAGGTAAATTGTACCTCCTTTGGCCATTGAAAACTAAAAGAAAGGAAGAAAAAAAAAACTGTTGGATGTTTTATAATGTATTTGGTTGGCTAGTCAGTTGAAATTCTGAAATTAAATTTTAAAAATGCAATTCAATGATGTTTACTAGAAATAAATAATTTGTTAAATATTGTTAAACATGTTTCAAAGAAGTTGCTTTAAAATTTTTACAAGAAAACTAGAGAAAAAGAATGAGATGAAATTGACACTTCTTTAGCAATATTTTTAGGAGTTTTCAAGAGAACATTGCCTAGTGACAATGCATTAGTATATGACCATATTTCTCCATGCAAATTTTAGTAACAGAACAGTTGCTTCTTTGATATCTAAATATGTTTTATGTATTTGTATAATATGCGTGTATTTATGTGTGTGATTGAAATCTCACTACACTATTTACCTTCTCGTGATCTCTGCATGTTTTGGAAGAATCTTATATTCTAATTTAATAATTTTAATTCAAATAGTAATATCATAAGTTTGATCTTATCACTATTTTCTACGTTATAAAACTGAGATCCTGGGATTTTAAATGTTACTAAAGGTAAAAAGCAAACATTTGAATTCAGACGTCCTAATTCCAAAGCATGAAGTCTTTAACCACATGAATGACAAAGTCATTGAATGCCAAAACCCTCTGTCAGTCACATTTTTACATTAGTTTACTAAGTTTTGATTATAAGGCTGAATGGATAAGGCAAGTAGTAGACGATCAAGTTAAAATTTAAAGTAATTAAATTATTTTTCCTGTAAATGCCTTGTCTTCACAGACTAATGTTTATGTGCTATATTTGTGATTTAAAAAGAACAAAAAATTATAATACAACAGTAACCTAAATCACGCATTTACAATCATTCAGATTATTTCTCCAGAAATCTAAACCCATAAAATAAAGTCTGAAAATTTTATCTTTGACATGAAACTGTCATGTCAGACATATTTTAAACACTCAGTTACTCAAAGCCCTCTAGTCACTTATATTTTCTTGCAGAGTAAAATCAAAGTGGCTTTTAAAAGCTTCTCATGATGTGAGATCTCTTGAACACTCACCCTCTTTCTTAACCTCTTCTCAGCTCACTATGATCCAACCCGCGGTTGCCCTTCAAGATGTTTCCCAAACTCATCAAGCATACTTCCACCTTACAGATTTTAAACTTCTTATTCTCTTTGCAGATCCCTGCATGCTCTATTCTCTCACTTCGTCATACTTGTCTGCTCGAATATCATTTCATCAGTGAGGCCTTTCTTGACAGTGCTCAGCTTATAAATATTTAGATTGTTTCCACAGATCAGGATCACGCGCGCGCGCGCGCGCGTGTGTGTGTGTGCGGTATGTGTGTGTGTCTGTGTGAATATTTCTTTGGGCTAGTTTTTAGAATGGAAATATTGCATCAAAAAACAGGGCACTTTTATTTAAAATTTGATAAATGTTAAATTGAAGTCCTTAAAGTTTATGCAAGCATTGTAAAAGGGAGGCTGCTTAGCTGTAATCAAAGCCAATTGTACATACTATTCATTTTTTGAAGTATTTGCAAAGATAATGGAACCACAAGATATTTAGTTGATCTAAGTTATAAATTCTTGTTAGTTATTAACTAGATGAGGATCCTTTTAACTGTTTCTTTGTTATTTTCTCTGTAAATTGTCTGCTAAGAAATTCCTCACTCTAAAATTATGAAAATAATTCCAATATTTTATTCTACTAATTTTACTTTTTTAAAATTAATGAAATATTTGATTAATTTAGAATTAATTTCTGTGCATAGGATGAGGAAGATTTCCAAATTTTTATTCTTAGAATGGTTAGTAATTTTTCACAATGTGATTAATTGAATGTTTTATCTTTTCCTCACAATGTCACCACTACTGTACACTAGATCTTCACATATATTTGGATTTCTCTGTACATTATGCTATTTCCTTAAACAATTTGCTTATTTGAGTGTCAATAACCAATATTATTAGTCTTTCATCTTTATATTGTCCATATTTTTCTCCTTACCTGTACTTTTATTCTTTTATATGAACTACATAATATGCTCTCTTATTGTTCAAAAAAAGTTTGTAAGTAAAATTACATTAAATTGATTGACTAATATAAGAATTGACATATTTACAGTATTGGCTTTTTCTCTGTAAAAACATTTCACATTCTCCAATTTATATAAATCTTTTTTAGTTGTTTAAATCAATAGAATTTTAAAGTATCTCTACTAAAAGTCCGTGTTTTCCTGGGTAGATTTTTGTGTGTGTATGTATTTGTATGTTTAATCATTTTTATTAGTATTATAACTAGGATTGTTTTCTTTTGTTAAATGTTGGGGCTGGTTATTGTTAATGCAGAGAAAAGCTATTGCTAGTGGTATATAAATTCTGTAACAACTCATCCTAAACACATTTGTTACTGCATACATTTGTATTTTTCACTTGGTTTTAGTACTGATTTTTCAAAAACTAAATCACATTATATAAAATAATGATACATTTGTGCCATTTCTATTTTTTAAATGATTTCTTTCTCTTGAATGTTTGAGTTTACTGGCAATTTCAGAAAAAAATTTAAATAATGGTAGTAATTTTGAACTTTCTTGTTTTAATTTGATTTAATCTTAACTTATGCTTATGGTTTTTCAAAATTAAGACTTAAGTTTTAGGTTTTTTCCATAGACAGATGGAGGAATAAGCTAGAGAGCAAGAGAGCAACTGAGAGTAGGGGGAAGTGCAAAGAAAAAAGGTGGACAAAATGATTTGAGGGAAACATGGATAAAAGGATGGGGTGGGGGCGGAGAGAGAGAAAGGAGACTTGAGAGTCTTTTTTTTTTTAATCTGTAATCGATGTTGAGTTTTTCAAACAACCCTTAAGTCTTTAGTGAGCACAACATAAGGAAATTTTAACCTACTACTATGATATCAATAGATTTTCTTATATTTACTCTCCTTATATTTACATGTTCCATGATTCTTTATCTGTTAAATTCCATGATATTTGGCTAGGGTGGAACAAAGTTGAAGTATTAGGGATGTTGCTATTAACAGCACTGTTGATGATAATACCTTTGTTGAGCTAAAAAAAGAAAAATGCATGGTCATGGGGCAGGAGGAGAAAGAAGACAATATAATTCAAACAGATAATTAATGAAAACAGGGAGAGATCATAGTAGATGAATAAGGTGTTCCAAAATGTACGTGAATCCCAGAGTGTGATGCAGTCATGGTATTTCCTGCCATCACCTCACCACAAAAGAATAAAACTCTTAGTTTTATCTCTTAGACATGGTTTGTACTAGTAGCTGGTATTGGGAGAAATCTACAAACCTGTTTTTGCTTGAGGAAGAAATGTATTCCTGCTGACCTTTAATCTGTTAACTAAGGATTCCTTAAAATCTGGAAAAACGAAGTGGCACACCTTTCTTTATATGTAGTGAACATTATATTAAATGATAATTATATAAGTTATCTATTGCTGCATAACATATTAGAACAAATTTAACTGCTAAAATACAACTGACATTACTCTCTCATAGCTTCTCTGTATCAGGAATCCAGTGACGGCCTAACTGCGCTCTCTGCCTCAGTCTATCTGGCAAGGCTTTCCTGAAGGGAGGGCTCAGTAGAATGATCTCTGCCCTACTTCCAAGCTCACACGGTTGTTGGCAGGATTTAATTCCTTTCAGCTGGTAGGATTGAGAGTCTTGGTTTCTTGCCAGCTCTTGGCTGGAGGCCTTGTGTTCTTTACATTTGGGGCTCTTCAATATGGCTCTTTGCTGCACCAAAGTGTGTAAGTGGAGAAAGGGGAGACCAAGTAAACTAGCAATATAGAAAGTAAAATCTTATGTAATGTAATCATGGAAGTAGCATCCTATCACCTTTACCACATGCTGTTGGTTAAAAGCAAGTTACAGCTTCCTGTTTCAGCTCCAACATGTGAAGAGCTTGGAAGTGACCACTTGGTTCTTAGAAGGTAAAAGGTAAAAGCTAAATAAACTGAAAATCGACAACATTTTTGTATCCATCAGACAGGTCAGAATGGGGTGAGATGGGAGCAAGATTTCACTGAATATAAATTTCTACATAGCATCGCAACTTTGAACCAAGTAAATATTTATATAATAAAAATATGGAGCACAAAATAAATATACACTAAAATTAAAAGAGAAAATAAAACCCTAGATCCTTACCAAATTAGTGATTTTCCCATTAAATAAATAATGTTAGCACATTGGAACATAATATACTGACAATGACTGCATACTTTACGGGGATATATTCTCAGACCAAAAAGGGATAAGGGAATTTTTGTAATTTAAATGGTAGATTTTTTTTTTCTTCTATTAGTGTCTAGAACCACATGCCAGAGTTTCCTCTTTGAGGAAGGCTCTTATTAATCAATTTGGGTTCTGACACTCTGCGCTTGGCTGTGTTCCTGGAGTATGTCTTCCTCATCCTGCTTATGTGCTGACATCAGGTCAGCTCTCCCTGGCAGGGAACAACCTTCTTTACCCTGCTTAATTTCCAACATCCTATGCCGATTTACCTTCCTGTGCTTATGACCACTTCTCTTTTGTGGTGCATGAGGCTTTCTATATTATGTCCTTAAATTCGAGTGGACTAGCAATGACTAGAACCTTAAGAAATTTCCTAAATATACATTACCAGAGTTGTAGAGAGCCCAGGAGTCCAGACCTAGACAACTAGACATCTTGTAAGTGCAATTACCATCAACAATTGGTGGAAAAGCCTGAATATTATTATAGTATGATTATTATATAATTATAATTCAAATGCATAAAGAAAGGACAGGAAGCAAACATGCTTGTGTCATGTCATCTTCATATGGAAAGTTCTCCAGTTTCTCCCATCCTTTTAAAATTTATTTGATTGCTCTTTAATGAGTAAACAAAAAGATATATTCATAATGGTAGTGAATTTTGACCTGTGCTATATATTTATATGATTTGAACTCCTAACACTAAGCATACAATCATTTTAAAGCAGCATTTGCTGAATGAGATTTCCTCACATTAGAAATAAACACGTTTTCAAAGTAATGTCTTAACATACATTATAATGAAACTAAATCAAAATTCTCTTTCTAAGAAATTTGGGATTAATTTGGCCACTTCATAAGTTTTGTTATAAAAATATAAAAGGTATAAAACATATCTCAGTGGTTTTTTAAAGACAAGATGAGGTATTTAAATGGAAGGTAAGGTGTCTAATTATATGTACACCCGTATTCAGTATAAATGTTTATGTATAGCAATTAAGGAAATGGTTTGCATACCCGCAGTAATTCAAATTATCCTTATTTCTATAATCACTAAAGTTGATAGTTTATTGAGATATGTATGGCAGGCACTGACACAAAGGATATAATTGGATTGTTTAATTGGAATATCACTACCACTTTAGCGGTGATGATTACTTATTTATTTTTATATATGAGGAAACAAAGACTTAGAAAAGTATTTACTCAAGATCTCACAGCTAGAAAAACAAATGAAGGTTAGAGAAGATAAAAATATGAGCCCAGAAATTTTTAACCACCACATTATATTGTCTCTCAACATCATCTCCTACATCCCATATATAATGTGTATATATATATATATATATTATTCCAGAATCAAATGTTTATTTTTATCTATTCAAATTATTTAGACCAAATTAAAATAAAAAATAATTTCTATTTTACCAAAATATATCATTATTTAAATGGCTTAAACCATTGCTTTCACTTTCACACATTAATATTTTTTATGAAAAAATAAAACCATATATCTCTTGCCCACTACCTATACTTTTAGAAGTTCAATAGACACTGCTTTTTTTCCCACAGAAAAATTAATATTAAATTGATATTGTATTTGGTATCATTATTTTCTTTACAGAAATTAATGCAAAAATTTACTTATGTAACATACACTGTTAGACACTTGATAGTTAGAATAAAGCTTATACAAATTACTCCCAAATAGAAACAAACATAACATCAGAAATGAATAATGTTCAGTGAGTTTGTTATTATTTTTGAACATTGATCTGAAATGGAGCTAAATAACAACTTTCTGTCTTATAGATGTGTTAATATGGTACCCAAAAAGTATAAAATAATATCAATGACAGATTGCAAGAATTTCACATTGTGATTCTGTCTTTAGTGGTGTTTTTCTGCTATATTATTATAGTTGATCTCATTATTTAAATTTTATACCTTTATATTCATTTTTTGATAGAATGAGGAAGCTTATTCATCCTACATTAAAATATTATTTAAAGGAACATATATGAAAAGATTTTCAATAATTAATTAAATTAAAATTTAAGAGCCTTATGAGTAAACATTACTTATATGCTTACAAAAAGAGTACTTATAAAAAGAAACTAGAAAGACATTTAGGGACAGTATATAAACATTGACATACTGGTTTATTGAAAAGGAAGAGTGGATTATGTTGTGTCTCAGTTGATAGATGACAGATAGGTACACACATACACACACAGATAAATGGATAGATACAAGGATGGAAAGATAGAAACATTCTCAGTCCCTGGGATATTTAAGCATGCCAGCCATGTTTTCCCATTACAAGGACATAACCAATTTCTTTTACTTGATTGAGCATCAGACATCAGGTAAATGAACTGAGATAGAAATAGATAGATTTCTTAAATGATAAGCCAGCTACTCTCTTCGAGGTTGCCTTATACTTGAACAGTGAAGGTTAACATGCTGTTCACTAATTAGCCATAAGCAATGCAAAATAAAGAAAGAACAAAGAACCGCTTTGCCTACAAAACATAATATCCGAAAGGTTATAGCCAATAATTCATTAAGAAAATGCTGTAAGCAAATGAGAACGTGCAAAAAATATATTTAAGAGGAAAACATCAGCCTTAAAGAGGTCACACATCAATTTCTTTCCTCCCATAGCATGCAGTTGCACAAAGGATACTGAACACTGCCCTTCTATCTGCCCCTCTATCCTTACCTATTTTCTCCAAAGTCCAAGCCTGAAGTGTTCTGAATAAAGGATATATCAAGGAAAGCTGGTACAATAATTTACCTCTCAATTTTATTTTCTTATAAAATGTTACCTATGTTGCTGGGCATGATGGTTCATACCTGTAATCCTAGCACTTTGAGAGGCCAAGGCAGGAGGATCACTTGGGGCCAGGAGTTGGAAATGAACATGAGCAACATAATGAGACTCCGTCTCTACAAAAAAAAAGAAAGAAAGAATTAGCAGGATCTGGTGGCCCAGGCCTATAGTCCTACCTACTTTTGAGGCTGAAGTGGGAGGATCACTTGAGCCCAGGAGTTCGAAGCTGCAGTGAGCTATAATTGGGCCACTGCACTCTAGCCTGGGCAACAGAGCAAGATCTTTTCTCTTTAAAAGTAAAAAAGTTAACTGTATAAAAGAATCCCAATTACTATCATCATATTCAGTATTTCAATCATTTTAAAGCTCATTTTAAGGATTAACTTATGAACTACTTGTACTAAGTAGTTCTCCTAATCATATACATATAATAATTCATATATGTATGTGGAAAATTATTTTCATGTGAAAATTTGAATCACCTCTCTTTTAAAAGTCTGAGTATTTATAACTTATGGCATTAATATTTTATAAAACACATGTAAACCAAAGTCATTATGGTTTCACTATTTTGTTCTATTGAAGTAAATTTAGATGGACTATATTGAAAGCTAAATTCAAAAAGATGTAAGTATTTTTGAATATTCTAAATTATTAAAATGTGATTGATTCAACTAATCTGGTAATAGTATCAGTGATATTAGCTGTATTTATACTTGAGAAACTATGCTTATTTTCGCACATTCTAATTTTCATGGTGAATTAGTAAGTATTTATTTATTCAAAAATACTTATTAAATTTCTAAAATACACTGGAAACTAACTTGGTTGTAATTAAAATATACATTTACTCTCCTTCATAGATCTAGGAATCTTTATCTTGGGAACTATAATTATTCAAGTAATTTTCACAATATGAAAATAAAATTATAAAAAAGTAATTCCAAAACTTTGGGAGAGCTACTCATTGAAATATTAATAGAAAGAGTAGTAGATTTGCAGTTAGAATATCGTTTTATTCTCTAAATATTGCCCTACCAGTACAGTGTTGTATATTTCGAAAGTACGCTTATAGTCAGTCATTACATTGAGTGTCCAAAACTATATAACAGAATAAATATTATTAACTTTATATAAAAAAAGAAAAAAATTTTGAGTTTTTTCAGGGACAATATTTCACTAAATAAATATTAACTGACCAAAGAGGAAACAAATAGAAAAAAACTTCTCATATATTTTTCCCTCTGCAATCTTTTTATCTAGATGAAGTACCCCCTTTTAAAAGTTGTTATTAATAGATAATGACATGTTTATTTAAAATTTGTCAGTGGGGAATTGCACATAAGATTTTATATAGAAATAAATGTAAATGATTCTACATTTTCAATTGTCCTACAAATTATATGTAAATTAGAAGCAAACCCTTCTAATTGAAGGCAAACTTTATGTTAAAAAGTTACATGATTTGTTATTTTTCCCTAAAACCTTGATATAAGAATAGCTCAAATCACACAAAACATGGCAAGATAATTTTATAATATAGGATTTCCAGATGTAAAATATGCAAGAACATTCTTTTTCTTGTAAATAAGTCCAGCGTACTTTTTAAAAATAAAAATGACTATAGTCGGATACTATACATGAATTAGAGTTATGAATAGAACGCCAATACCCACTTAGTTATGGTCCAGTTTTGAAATAAATATCCATTTTTAGCATTTATGATTGTAATTATTATCTTTAACCAGCATAATAAAAGGTTATACAGTCTCAAATTTTTCATTAGTCAGAAAAATTATGACTAAAAAACTTTTAAAGTATTCACCTTATCATACCACCAACTTTAAGATTGACTTTGTTAAAAAATATATATATTTCCACACAGCCATTACACAATTTTACAACTTTTCAACTCAATTACTCACACATCGGTTTTGTGCGTACTGAATTTTCAGCATTTTGAATTAAGAAAATAGTCTATAACTTTAGCTTTTTTAACATCTGCCTTTATAGCATTGTGTCAGATGTTGTCATAAGGCTTTTAGTTTGACACATTTTTTTAATAAAAACAAACACAGAAAAATACTTTCAAAACTTTCCAAATTGATTTGCAAAGCACATTTGAAAATATAGTATAATTTTACATAATGCATTGACCTGAATTCACAATTACACATTCAGATAATATGTGTAGCAATTTTGTTATAGTCTTGCTTGTCATTTATATTATTGTAGAATAAAACAATTGTCCCTGCTGTATTTCAACAATGATCCTTCAACCCCCACAAAGAAATACAAAAAGCATACTTGAGAATGAAGTACAAGAATATTATTATGATGTGTGTCCCTGTGACTAAAATGTAATGCTCAACATACAGAGAAATTCAAATTTATTCTGTTTATAGCAATTCTTGTTTTTTTCCCTCCAACACTCAATAGGTTTTCAAAATAAATATGCTTACTCTTCTTGTCCTGTGATTCACAATATTAGCGTACATATTCTTGGGTAGTTAAGTGTTAATATTGACATTTAGAAAATAAACACATTATAAATTCATGCATTTAGGAATTTTTTACAGGAATCTAAACTCTTCGAAGAGTTGTAGTTCTGTTTTATTGCAATGGCTTATTGTAGTGCCATCAGAATATATGAGAATTTAATGCTACAAGGAACAACTAAAATCAATTAGACCATTCCCATTTTTTTATAATATAGAAGCTAAGTCTTAGAATGCCCGTTATCCATTTATGATCCACTTTTACTTTGCTATCACTGATTTTGTTTTTAATATTATGGTAGGAATCTATGTGTTTGTTCATAACACTGTTGCCAACTATTAACTTTTAGTTTGAATACAGTGTACACTAATAAAAACAATGCTTGGTTAATGCTATATTTTTGCATAATCAGGATATAGGAAGACCATGTAGAGAAATAAATAAAAGCGCATGGACTTTAATGATCATCATATAATTCATACTAGTCACTCTGCTATTACTTGGAGATGTCATACTGATTACATCTCCTCATTAGCTCTTTGGTGATTTTACCAAAAACATTATGAGTTATAATATTATTTTTCTGCTTCAAATGAGGCTAGCGAGATAAAATAGCATGTCCTTTAAAAGAAGATATTTTATAAGAATCAGCACAGTGGAAGAGAAAAGTGATTGAATTACCCTAAATTCACTGATCAAATATATATTAGTTTAAAAATTCTATTTCTATCTCATTTCTCTAACAAAAAACTCACTAAAACCTATTAACTTTAACTTTATGATAATTCTCTTAACTCTCCCTTCACTACATTTGCAGTTATTTTAGTGTATTAGTTATTTTAGTATGTTAGCTCCTTATTTTATTTAAATTAGAAAAAACCTGGAAGGTTGACATTATTTAGAACCTATTTTCCTATCTCTTTCCATCAATGTACATATTACATTTTACTATCTGATTATTGCCGGTAAACAACTGATCTAATAATGTGATTTCTTCTTCCTAAACCATTATTGAGTTTCATATATATATATATATATATATGAATGCACTAATTTGTACTCAAAAACAACCACAATCTATGTCAACAATTTTAAATCATATTTTCATGGAGTCCCTTCATAAACAATTCAGTATTATTATACTATGTTATTCAATTTTTCATTACTCCTAATTAACCCATTAATTTCCTACATATTTGCCTTATGTTCCTTTCTCTATGAATATGAAGAAAAGTTATATCACTTCCCCATTCCTATCCATTTACAAGAGCATAAACAAATATTAATATTACTTCTTCCATATAATCTTTTTTTATAATCCACGTTATAAATAATACAATCATGTTTCATGCTATGGAACATTAAATGATCACATAGTATAATAAATCAAGCACAGAACAGAATATTAAAATAACAGAATTAGATAAAATTGAGATTAAATTTCCTTAGCACCAAATTTAGGAAAATATAGCTCAGACATATCAAATAACATTGTGTCAGTAAGTATAAGAATATACGTTATCTGTCATGTATTTTTTATATATATATGAAATATATATAGTGTTCTGAGGTGGGCAAAGATTTGAGATTATTAGTAAGAATTCAGCCAAATTATCAAAAATTAATATAATAAGAAAAATGAAAATGGACATATAATATGATCAAATACTTCAATAGAAGGTTGGTTTGTAAAAAAATAAAAACTACTGCTCAATGAATAGAAAAAAATATTAAAAAAGAGAAGAATCCTTTTTTAAGGAAATATTGACATTATAGTTTGAAATATGTCACTTTATTCTGGCAAAATCATTTGACTGTGAGTGATCCATACAAAACATATCCCAGTTAAATATCTAAAAATTCTGTGTTATCTAGGCATGAAAATTGAATTTCCTATGAGGTTAGCGTGAGAGGGACAATGGTGGCTGTTGGATGGAGGCATTTCACTGGCGTATCCGCTTGCTAAAGATAACAGGAATGCCTTAAAAATTTTTAGGTAAAGGAAATATGATGTATGATATTCATCTATAGCTACATGGTGATTCAAATACAGGGAACATGTAGCTATTCCTGAAAATGAGTAAATATATAGCCTGACTCAGAGGAAAAATACTGGAGAATAGAATCGACAGAACCAAGAAATAAATTCAGCAGCCCTATGTCATGATGGCTGTTTTACAGTATCACTATTGCAAATATTGAAACCGTTTATGTTTAAAACTAAGCAAATGCAAAAATTATGGTATCAAATGGTGAATATTATGAACTTCTCAATGCAAAACTAATCAAGTAACAGGCAGTAAATATGGTAGATGGGAGGAGGGATGTGCATTAGTTCGTTAAATTATGTTAGAGGAAATGTTTAGAAAATTAATTATGTAAATAAGTTAAATTATATTCCAGAGTTTTAAAGAGAATTACAAAAATATTTGAAATTAATAATATAAATAACCTAGATTGGGAAGGGTGGCATGAATAATAACCGCAGGGGAAATATAACTGTATCCCTTCATATTCGTGTTTCTATTAGCACTGCCTGACATTAATTAAACAAGAAATAGAGATCTAAATATATTACAAATGCATATTAAGTAATCCCACCGAAAAAAATCAAAAGATTATAAATAGCCCAAAAAATAGAGATAAAATGCATACATGCATACAAATAGAAACAGAAAACTAAGAAACAAAAATCCAATAGCCAAAACAATGTGATGAAAAATAACACATGTGAACAGAAAACGTAGTAATTTTTAAAACTTTCTTTTTCAGTATCTCATGCATAAAAAGTGACCTCAAATGTCAATGTCAAAAGTAATATTAAACTCCTGATTCTGAAGTCGGAAATTCAGACAAGGCATAGTAAGGGTGATTTCTCTCCGCTCTGCTACCTACACATTTGTATAGATCAAAGGCTGGGGTCTGGAATCACGTGAAGCCTAGCTCAATCACAAGTCTAAAGGTTGATCACAAATTTAGCTGGATAGCTGAGTAGAACATCTACACTTGGCCTCTGCATGTTTCTGTGGTTTACTCACAACATGGCCAACATCCCTTGAAAGACCTAGTCTTCCATCACATTCTGTTCAGTAGTAACAAGTCATTAAGCTGAGCCCACATCCAAGGAAAGGAAATGTAGACCCCACCTCCCAGCTGAGCAGCATCAGTGCCACACAATAAGAAGGTGTGGGAAATGATGGTGCAGCTGTATTTTAAAAATAAAATCTGCTGCAATTTTAAGAAGGAGCAAAAATATGAGCCAAATTTTATCAAAAATTAAAAGCTATGAATTAGAAACAAATATATTTGTGACATCAATCACAATAAATAAAATTAAAATAGCCCTTTTAAATTTTTTTTCTCAGATTCCTTAAAGAGCAAAACTTACTTGGTATGTAAAAATATCATTTAAATCAAAGTAACCTAGAAAGTTAAAACAAACAATAAAGTAAACCTATAATTATTCTCTGCTTAATTAAAATGATTAGTGTAAAAGTAAGTGTATAATTTCTGACTTAATTCAGGCTTAACTGTTACTAAGTAATTTAAACAATAAACGATATAAAGGGACACACAGTACCAAGCACAAATGGCTAAGTGCCATTTTATACATAATTAAATCTTCCCAATATCCATACAAAATAAGTACTATTATGATTATTATTTTGCAGATGCATAAAATGATACTAAGAGATATTGAATAATTGGAAAATCAGAACTTAAATCTAGATCTATCTGACCAGGTTTGTAATTATTATTTTATTTAGCTTTACAGTTATTACAAATAACCCTCAGCTTAAGTTTTAAAATTTTGATGTAGCAGTTTTAAATTAATGTTGAAAAGTGATATTTTGTCTAATTCAAATATCTATTTTAACTGTGCACACTCATAGTACATATACCTAGTCCAATGATACATTTTGACACAAATGCTTATTTATAAAAAATGCCACTTGAAAAATACTTGCAATTTCAAACTATTTCAAATTTTCTCAATTCTAGACCTAGGTTGAACATGGCAATTTCTTTTCATAATACTATATTACACTTTATAGTGCTTGATTATATAGGCTAAATTTTAAAGTTACTCAAGAACTTTTCATTAATTACTTTCTTTTCTGTATTCTGCTTAGTGCCAGGAACTCTGTGGGTGTTTAATAAGGATTAATTGATGTCAATGACAACAATGACTTTATTATCATCTGGAATATTAATACCATTAAGAGTGTGATGTTTAAATGAGTCTAACTTTATTTATATTATTTAACAATGGCCAGGTTGATTGAACATAAAACAGGCTTTTCAAGTAAATAAACAGAAAATTTTGCACATAAAACAGTAATAATTACTGTACTGTATCATAATCTTAATAAATTGGAGTTACAATTATGCAGACCAATGCTCGGTGAGGGATATTTAGTGGGCAATCATGGATAGTCAGTACTTCCTAACTTAGTACTTTACATTATGCAAAGTATGATCACGTATAAGACGGGCAAATATGGTGTCTTAGTTTATTAGGGCTACCATAATAAAATAACATAGATTAGGTAGCTTATTATAAACAGAAATTTCTCATAGTTTTTGAGGCTGGGAAGTCCAGGATCAAGATGCGGCATATTCACTGTCTGGTGAGGACCCCACTTTCTGGTTAATAGATGGCAGATGGGACAAGGGGTCTCTCCCTGATGTCCCTTTTATAAGGGCATTAATCTTTTTGTAAAGGCTCTGTCCTTATGACCTAATCACCCCCAAAGCCTGACTTCCTAATCAATTCACATGGTAATTAGATTTCAATGTGTGCATTTTGAGGACACAAACTTTCAGACCACAGTGTATGGTAAAACACTGGACTTGACAAACCAAAATCGGCATTAAGTCTCAGCTCTACTATGCATAACTTGAAGATCTTGACCATATTATTTAGGCTTCGGGCACATTTATTTATTTATCAGTCATGGAAATAATCATAGGAAGCTTCACAAGTCTATATTTGTATCCAAATAGATTAAACAATAGATTACTAAGAGATAAATATAAATAGCTATGTTAAAACATAACTAGAGGTCATGTTAGGATTCTACAGGAAAATAACAGGGTACCATGATCATGAGAATAAGGGAATGAGGTGAGTGCTTTGGATTGACATGTAGAGTAAAGGATTTCTGAGGAACTGAATTTCTCTAAAAATTGAAGGATAAATAAGATTACCCAGTCACATGAAAAATGTCATGTGGAGCTTTTCAAACAAAGTACACTGCCCGCACAATGCACACAGGGAGAGCTTTACTTAATTCGAGAACAGAGTAGGGAGGAGAGTGGCAGAAGAGCTTCTGGGGGTAGGACAGAAGATATCAAAAAAGCTTTGCAGACAAGGTAGAGCAAGTGATACTGAGATGTAGTAAATGATGATCTAGGAGAAAATCTTAGAAATTATGCTGAGAGATGAAATGAATCAAGAGAGAAAGTTTCTTTCAAGATGTCATTATGGAGATCAAAAGTGACATTGGCTGGAATGGTCAAGGGAAGTTTCCAACAGAAGGCACATTTCAATGATTTATATAGAGAATATGGCATATTTGTTTCTAAAATTATGCAAAATTGATAACATCCTCCCCAAAACATAATACATTAAAATTGAGATTAAAATATAACAAACCTCTCTTAATTACATAGCAGATGACAAACATAAGCATTGTAAGAAAGCACAGAATATCCCAGAACTTAAGTGGAAATTAACGTTTGAGCTGCTCAGGTATGGGCTTTGGAGTTGGATTTAGCTTTTTTAGTAACTAACGGATTTGAGACTTTACAGCCATGTAGGTAATACAGTTGAAGTTTATGTAAGGCAAGACGTGGAAACTAAGACTACAAATGAAAGCCTCAACTTTACAAAGTCTAATCCCTTACACACACACACACACACACACACACACACACACACACACACACACACATACACAAAGACTGGCCAACCCATAGAAACATAAAAAGAGCAGAAATTTTGCCTCTATTTTTCAGTCCTTTGGTGTATATAAAAAATTACCAATACTTGTATGTGAACATGAACACTATTTTAACTATATTACCCTGGGTGAGGCATGGTGAGGCCAAACACAGATTAAGAGAGAAACCAGAAAGAGTTTGGTTTATTCTTCTTTTTCTAGGTTTTGTGGTGTGATATTAATTTTTTAATTCATGATCTTTCTGTCTTTTCTGATGTAGGCATTTAAGACTATGAACTTCCCTCTTAGACTGTTTTTGCTCTATCCCCAAGACTGTGGAAGCTTGTGTCATCTTTGTTATTCCTTTCAAAAAATGTTTTGATTTCCATCTTGATTTCATCATTGATTCAAGGACCTTCATCAGGAGGTTGTTTAATTTTCATGTATTTTTGTAGTTTTGAGAGTTCCTCTTGGAATTGATTTCTAAACGTATTCCCTTGTTGTCTGAGAAGATACATGGTGTGATTTCAATTTTTCTGACTTTGTTGATGCTTGTTTTATTGCCTAACATGATCTATTAATATATTGGAAAATGTTCCATGTGCTGGTGAGAAGAATGTATATTATATAGTTTGGAGTAGAATATTCTGTATATGTTTGTTGGGTCCATTTGTTCTAGAGTCCCATTTAAGTCCAGCATTAGTTTGTTGATTTTCTGCCTCAATGGTCTGTCTAGTTCTATCAGTGGAGTGTTGAAGTCCCTGGCTATTATGATGCTTCTGTTTATTTCTTTCCTCAGATCTAGCAGAATTCGTTTTTTGAATCTGGGAGCTCTGGTGCTGGAAGCCTACATTTAGGATTGTTATATCTTCTTGGTGAAATGTCCTCTTTATAATTATATAATGACTCTCTTTGTCTTTTTTTTTACTATTATTGAATTAAAATCTATTTTATTGGGTATGAGAATAGCTACTCCTGCTCACTTTTGGTTTCCATTTGTGTGAAATACTTTTTTCTACTCCTTTACCTGAGTCTATGAGAATCTTTGTGAGGTAAATGGGTTTCTTGGAGACAGCAAGGTGGGTGTGTGAGGGGCATGAGCATTCCCCCTACCCAAGTCTGACAGTGTCAGCACTACCCAGGTGATGGTGGCACAGCTGTGCTATCCAGATAGCAGCGGCGGCTGCCTGGGTCTGCAGGTGTATTCTCTATCTGAGTGTTGCAGCAGCTGTGGCTGCGCATGGCTGCTGAGGTGTTGGTAGGGGGCACTTGGTCCATGGGGGCATGCTCTGCCCAGGTCATGCAGCAGCAGTTGCAGTTTGTGACATCCACCCATGGGGTGCTCAACAGCACTCAGCCTGGCAAGGGTGATGAAGGGTAGCAGCAATGATCTGATCCCTGGGTAGATACAGTGCTCTGTGGCTCAGCCTCAAAATTGCACCATCCATAACACCCAGGTTTGGTAAGCCAGCGGGACCATACTGTACTTTCTCTCTAGAACAATGCCACGACAAAATCTCCAGCCAGCTCCCTGTGCCAGTCATGTGGCCTGATGCAGTGGAGGGTCTCTCTCACAGCTCCATTTGCAATGTCCACAGGAGAAGTGTGGAGCCCCTGGGTTTTCTCCTCTCCCCCTCCCTCAAGTGTGGGTGTGTTCCCCATGTGCCTCCAATCCTGCCTAGCTGGTTGCCCCATTTCCCTCTCCTTCACTTCAGGAGCCTCTCATCACCTCTCTGTTGATCCCCAGTGATCTCTCTTAGATGATCAATCAGAAGGGGAATATCTATCTACTCTCCACTTTCAATTCTCTCCATGACAGTGGCATGTGCAGGCTGCTTTTTGTCCCCCATCTTGGCCGCTCCCTTCCATATGTATCCCAATTTAAGATTTAAAGTCAGTCATTTCTGCCACAATTTTGCACATCCACAATCTAACCCTTATTTCTTTTCTTATGGCTTCTATTTTATTAATGACAACATTATTATTATTATTGTGAGAAGATTTTGAATTATCTTCTTCTCATTTTCTGAAAACATTAATCATCCAACCATCTGAGATGTCTATGAAATCTCCATATTTACCCTATTTTTCCAACCTGCATCTATGATACAGATTCCCCCCAACTATGCCCCTCCAATGGAACTCTTGTTCCCCATTCTGCTTTTACATCCTTCTCCATATCACCAACAGATCTTAGCACACCACTGATAAAACATATTGATGATTGCTGTAATGAAGGAATTGTTTAATTCATATGTTTAATACCTCACACAATTTAACCTTATTTCTGAATCTTCTGTCACTATTCTCAGCAACACTTTCACTATCATTACTGGACTAATGTAGTGTTATTAGTCAAAGTTGTTCATATAGTCAAGGCCAAAGTCAATAAACATGGCAGAGCATTCCACCCACTCTGAAAATGTGTCAAGCATGGTGATATATAATTATATTACAGAAAAATAAGTATTTGGGACAATAATTCATTCGAATACATATGTAATTGCTGTGGACTGAATTGTGTCTCCCAAATTCATACGTTGAAGCCCTAAACACCAGTGTCATGGTATTTGGAGATGGGACCTAATTACATTAGATGAGATCATGAGGGAGGCTCCCTGCTTTGCTCTCAATGCTTGTGTTCTCTCCAAAATTCATTTTTAAACTTATTCCCCAATGGAACAGTATTACAAGATGGGGCCTTTAGGAGGTGATTAAAATGTGATGGCTCTGCCCTCATGACTGGATTAGTACCTTACAAAAGGAATTGAGGGGGCCGAATCACCCCTTCTGTCCCTTCTGTCATATGAGAACACAGTGTTCATCCCCTTCAGAGCATGCATCAACAAGGCACCATCTTGGAAGCAGAGACCAGCCCTCACCAGGCACTGAATCTTCTGGCACCTTGATCTTCCCAGCATCCAGCACAGTGAGAAATAAATTTCTGTTCTTTGTAAGTGACATAACCTTAGGTATTTTGTTACAGCAGCACAAGCAAACTAAGGCAGATGCTCGTGATGTGATTAGTCTCCTTATGAGAAGAGACACCAGAGTATTCGCTCTCTCTCTCTCCTCTCTCCTTTTTCTTTCTCTCCACCATGTAAGAACAGGAGAAGGAGGAGGAAGGGGTGGGGGCTTCTATAAGCCAGGAAAAAAGCCCTCATGAGAATCATGCTGGCACGTTTATCTTGGACTTTTAGCCTCTGGAACTATAAGAAAATTAATTTTTGCTGTGTAAGCACTCAGCCTATTGTACTTAGACAATGATAAAGAAACCCTACATCATTAAAGAGAGAAATCATTCTGAGCAACTGGATATATTGGGTATATTTTTAAATAAAATGACAAAATATAGGGGAAAAATGTATGTATGGTTCTACTATCTTCATAATAGTATTACTATCCTAATAATAAGTAATCTTTAGTGAGTAGTTACTCTACACATGGCCAGGCCATGTGCTGATCACTGTGCGTGTATTAATTTTTTTACTCTTCACAACCTTCTGACATAGAATGAGTTCTCTTGTTTACTCCATTTTATAACTGAGGGATTCGGACACAGAAAAGTTAAATAGTTGCCTAAGGGGGTCAAACAGCTAGTAAATAGTAGAGTCAAGATTCAAATCAAAGCCAGGTATTTTACTCTAAACAGCTACTTATAACATCTTTCACATTATATTCCATTTGAGATGAAGCTACATGGTCCGCTCCATTACACAGAGCCTCCCCAGTGTGCACACGACTCTTCAATGGTCTTATTGAAACATAGACTCCATCACTGCATGCCACTTTAAACCATCCAAAATCCAGTAGTTCTTAGTCCACTTCACTATCTTCCTACTGTGCTGCTCCACTTACTGTTCCACAAACACACCAACATGGTTCTTACATATCTCTGAGCTGTTTTCTTTGCTTAGAAGGCTTTCATCAGATATTTATATGCCTCTTCCTTTAAATGATATAATATATATAGTTGATGATTAATTTTGTGAAATGTATATTCCTTAATATATTATAATCTTACAATCTTGAATTTTCTATGCATGATTAAACTAGCAGACTTTCCATTCTCTGTATTGTTGGTCAAACTTAATGGTTCTTCACAGCATTTATCATTATCTAGAATAGTATTTATTTATATCCTTTATGTCTCTCTCACTACACTAAGGAGGAGGAATTGTATGCAGGCTATGTTGTTTAATGCCATTAGCACTTGAAAAGGAGTGGAAAATTAGTAAATATCTTTTTGAATAAATGAATGTAGGACAAAAAGTATTGAATTGATGCTTAATGAATAAATATAAATATTGTATTTTTTGAGAAAAGACAAGTGAGAAAAGTAATTATAAAGTAGAAGCAGGGCTTGAGTTCATGTCTGATTCCATACATTTCCAGTGCTCGATTATGGGTAAGGGAAACATACCTTTCTGGAAACACAATAAATAAATAATGTGTCTCAAGGACTACTGCAGTGTCAAGATTTTTTTTTTTAATTTTTACTTTTTAAAATTGACAGATAACATTGTATGTACTTACCATATACAAATGTTTTGAATATAGATACATTGTGGAATGGTTAAATCTAGATGATTAATAAGCACATTACCTCAATAGTTATGAATTCCATTTTTGTTGTAAGAACGCTTAATATCCACTCTCTTAGCATTTTTCAAGAATGTAACATATCATCATGAAGACTAGAAATATCTCTTATTAGCAGGGTTTTGGAACAGGACATAAGAACAGTAGCCATGAGAAGCTGCTAGTGTTTAGTAAAAACGAAAAAAATAGAATGGGGAAAATTCACGACTCTGTTGTTTTAGAAATTTGGTTGTTCTGTTTTATCTGTCACACCAATTTAGAAATCTTATCTTAAAAATTCATTGTTTATAGTGTCAGTCATCTGTGCTTTACTGTTTTAGTTATCATATACTTAATACATTTTCTTTATAAAATAATGCTTTGAATATGAAATGCACTTTTGAGTGTGTCAAGAAATAAAACAATTACTTCTAAATCTGAGTCAACATAGAGGAGGAAAGTGTGTCCTCCTGTATCTTTTAATATCAACAAATGGTGGCAATTAAAAATAAGAGCCCCGTCTTCATTCAGGGTGCTCTAACAACTAAAGTAGTATTTACCTTATAACTTAACATTTAAGTAAACTTTTCACAGCCTAGAGTTTGAGAAATTCGAGATCAAGATACAGGCAGATTCACTATCTGGTAAAGGTTCTGTTCCTGACTCATTGTTGTCAACTTTCAGCTGTGTCTTCACATGGTTATAGGGAAAAGACAGTTCTCTGGAGCCTCTTTTGTATAGATACTAATTCTATTCACGCGGCTCCATACTCATGATCTAATCACCTCCCAAATGCCTCACCTTGCATAACATCACATCAGAGATTAGGTTTTAACGTATGAACTTGGAAGGGGTGGGAACACAAACATTCAGACCATAGCAAGCCCTGATGGAACACATTCTTATATTTTTAATTATGATCCCCCTATCCTGAGAAGTCTGACCTCTCCTAAGTGAAATCTATAAAAAAAAATAAATAAATAAATAAATAAAATATTAAATAAGGCTACTATTCTAGATGATTTCTTCCACATTATAGGACAGACTTTCTGCTTTTCTCATTTTCTCTGAGTTTTTTGAAAGGTACAGAGGTTTTCCATACTCCTTGGAACCACTATTGCAGGATTCTGATGAGTTTTAGTCACAGCAAAACATAATTCTGGAAATGAGACCAAAATGAGAAAGGGTTTATTTTTTGGATACCTGTCTTTCACTAGGGCAAATATGAGATATTATCCTAAGGTATTAATAAACACACACAAAATAAATCATACTCTGATACTTAAATACTTTACAAGTTGTACATAGATGAATGATATACCTATTTTGCACCCAGTTTGTTCCAAAGAAGTAATACAAAAAACAAGGGCCAAAGGGTATCAGAGAAGGGAGAGATCACTTCAGACAGGATAGTCAAAGAAATCTTGAAAAAAGATCACATTTTAGCTATGATTTTAAAAATTTAGCAATTCAAATATAAGTATAAAATATATATTTACTGAGTTTAAAAAGTTTTACTACACTGTTCAATAAATTATAATATGAGGACTCCAAAGGATCAATACAGTCTATTATCCTAATTTGAAGTAAGAAGTAGCTTATGTTGAAGGATATTCATGTCCCATAAACACTGTCATGAAGAACCAGAGGCACTACACTAAGTAATAAAAGATAATTCTTGCCATTTGTTTTACAATGTCTCTGCCCCATATAGAAAAGGCATTGGTATCCTAAATTAGGAAAGGTTAAAAATCTATCAACTGAGTGGTTTATTAGAGGGTTAATATCAACATTTTATTATTATCATTTGTGAAAACAATTAAGGTCAAATGTCAAATTGTTTGTTGAATTCTGCAACAAATTTAAGAGTAGAGGAAAATATTCTAACTACCCATATGGTAAAAGAAAAAATATATATTATTTTTGCTGAATACTCTCCTCACACTGTTTATGTTTTGAGCATTACAGAAATAATTGAATACCTCAACAATATTTTGAACCATTACCAGAATGTTAAAAATTGACTCAGAAGTAGGGGTGCAAATCTTAAATTCCTATTCACCCTCATGAACATAAGCCAATGGCCACAATAAAGAAATATTTGCTTAAAAACAATTTCTTCTAAACAGTGGTCATTTAAATTCAACCAAAAGGACCAGCTTTTAGAAATTAACATGGGTAACCTATTTCTAAATTTAATTTAAAAATTAACTTGACATTTGCACATAATTTGTCTTACACTTTCCCAAATTAGAAGAAAATTATTCTGTTATAAAAATAATTCTACATTTTTTATTAAAAACGATAAGTTATTTGAATATAACTATAATAGTATAGCATAAACATTTGTAACAGCAATAATTTACATGGAGCTAAATCCATATTCAAACTGACTGCTTATAATTAATTGGAGACAACGTTTAGAGTTTAGCTTGCCAATTGCTTGGCAAAAGGAAAAGTGGAAGCTCACAGCAAGCATTTTCTGGCAATGGTCTTTTTGGGACTCTCTTTTTTAGAATTCATTAATTGTTACTACCAGATTGTTTTGGCTGACAGGATTTCATAATCTCTACAGCACATAAGATCTACATTTGTATCTGCACCATTTTTCTTATGTTGAAAATCATATCTATCCCAATGCCATCTGCAGGGCAACTTTTAAAAGGATGATTCAGTTGCTAACAAATCTAAATGTCTCATACAAGTGTCATTTTCGTGTAACATAAAAATCAACCTAGCATATTTTGTCATTTCTTTCTGATTATTTTTCCTTATTTCTACTTAATGAATTTTCATTTCATATTATATCTAATTAATTAAAAATAAGAAACAATCTCAAAATGAATTTAGAAATATAATTTTCAAATATCCATAAGATTG
The DNA here is from genome assembly GCA_963574695.1 of Propithecus perrieri. Classification (NCBI taxonomy): domain Eukaryota; kingdom Metazoa; phylum Chordata; class Mammalia; order Primates; family Indriidae; genus Propithecus; species Propithecus perrieri. Next base: position 68,016 of record CAUYRB010077707.1, read on the forward strand.
TTTTATTGCAATTCATCCCATTTCTTTGAGCAAAGGGAATTAATTTGAATTATAATATTAACTTAACATTTGATAGACCATTTATTCCTGGAAATGAAAATGTTGAACAGAATGAGAAACAAATAATAAATAGAGCTAGTATTATATTAAAGGGAGACAAAAGAGAAATAGACCTCATCTGAAGTGAATAATTTATGATACTACCCTAGTTCTTTTCATCTTAACATTTTGTTTAAGAAATGGATTAAAGAAATAAACTTTCTCTAATTTTTTTAAACATTAATTTTATGAGCTTACATAACCTTATATACAACTTGGGTCTTAACAATGCCCTTATATTAGAAACGAGAACAGAAAAGCCTAGTAAGTGTGAGTGTAGTCCTTTAAAACACATGTCTAATAGAGGTGCTAAGGATAAAGATGTCTTGTTAATTTCCTTTATACTATTCCATTTCACTCACAGTTAATTTAGTCCTAGGTTGCCTTTCTTATGTTGCTTGGTACAATTACCCACCCTTTAATAGTTGCATCCCTGATGCTACTCACTTTGATAAAAAAATGCCCAAAGTTGACCATCACCTCTTATAGAAACCACCATTTGTTTTCTCTGCTAATGGATCATACAGAGAATGCCAATGTGATTTAGTTTTTTTAATTTTTGTGCCGTTTTATTGTTTATGGAGGAGTTGATATCCATATCAATCAACTCTGTAGTACATCTAGTATTACAAATACATTGTTCATCAACAGGATTGCTTCATTTTTTTTCAAAGAATGACTGAACATTAATTGAATAAATTTAGTTGGACAAAGATTTGCAGGGCTATATAAACAAGAGCTACATTTGTGTGAATTTGAAAAAAAGCAATAAAAAAAAGTTAGTATACTAGTTCTTAAAATAAAAAGTTAGTATACTATTTACTTCTCAATAACAATAACCACAATCACTAACTCATTATGTATCATACTATTCTAGTTAGTGAATTAAACATAATAGGCCAGGTGCAGTGGCTCACGCCTGTAATCCCAGCACTCTGGGAGGCCGAGGCGGGCGGATTGTTTGAGCTCAGGAATTCGAGACCAGCCTGAGCAAGAGCAAGACCCCGTCTCTACTAAAAAAATAGAAAGAAATTAGCTAGACATCTAAAATACATAGAAAAAATTAGCCGGGCATGGTGGCGCATGCCTGTAGTCCCAGCTACTTGGGAGGCTGAGGTAGGAGGATCTCCTGAGCCCAGGATTTTGAGGTTGCTGTGAGCTAGGCTGATGCCACAGCACTCACTCTAGCCCGGGCAACAGAGTGAGACTGTCTCAAAAAAAAAAAGAAGAAAAAAAAGATAAATATAATAGAAAATTATAATATGAATCAAATTCATTAGTAACAAATTTACTACAAAGTCATAATTTGTTATAAAGCTAGTCCATACCATATGTTCATGAAAATTACCTTTTATGACTATTTGTTCTATTTTCTCATTTTTCATAAAAATGATCACTATATTTACATTTTACATGAAATTATAGAAAGTGGTTTTTAAACAATATCAATTTCAAATTCACATTATCTTCTTGCTATTGATGATGGTAAAAATGATATATTGTAAACACTATGAAAATGTGTTCATTAAATCATTGCATAAAATATGTTGCAATGCTTCAATCAGAATATTACTAGATTTTAGGGGAAATAAACTATATGTTTTTAGCTTCTTGTACATTGATGCTTCATCAATATCATATCTTTTATTATGTTAATCAATTAATTTCAACTTTAAAAATTTTTATATGGCTGCTGTAGTTAACATTTATTACAGTTTTTAAAATTACAAAAGTCATTTAGAACAATGATATTCTTTTATTTTTGCAAACCTGCCTTTAAAGATGGCATTGATTCATGTACTATAGAAAAAAATAGTGTTGACATATTGTTTTAGATCATAGAAAGACTGATAGAAGGTCAAGAGGAATAAAGATGACCACCCATTCTTTGTTACTACCCTTACAGAAAGATGGAGTTTATCTCTTTTCCTGTATTAATGATGTGCTGGTCTTTTATTGTTTTAACCAAGAGAATGCAAGGAAATCAGCACTTTCCTTTCAGTTCTGGTCCTTGCTCTTATTAGACCTTGACCATTTGCTTTCTGTTTCTTGAAATGCTTGCTCTTGAGTTGTTTTCTTTCATGACCAAGTTGCCAAGCTGTGAGAGGCACAAGCTTGTGTAAGTGATTCAGTTGACAGCCCCAGCTAAGCCCAGACACTTAGAATCAACTACCAGCCATGTGAGTGAATCATCTTGGAAGTGAATTCCCTAGCTCCAGGACAACTATCTTGGTGGGAAACCATGTGGAGCAGCATATAGCCCTGTTCAAATGACAAAATTGTAAAAAATAAATAACTGTTCTTTTAAGTGGCAATGCTCCATTTTCATATCAGTGAATTTTTTGGTATTTTAAAAAATCTTTTAATTTTTCTTGAATTTATTAATTATGGTTGACATAGAACAAAATTTTTCTGTAAGAATCTGGTGTAAATCTTAGTTCTAGGTGTTTTCGTCTCTTCCATTTCATCCAACACTGTCCTTTCCCCAAAATATGTTTTCAATAATACAGACACTATTCTTTAATTTTCTTCTCTAATGTCTTTCTGCATCTCTTTTTCTTGTCCTGATAATTCTCTTTTTAATTTTTATTAACTTTGGGCATAAGTAATGTATAAACTTAGTATTTAATTTTAGAATTTTAAATATATAAAAATAGCATTATGTAACCATATACTAAATTTTAGAAGCAGATAATTTTTGCACTATCAAAACTTCCATAGCAGCAAAAGCAAATTTGCTATTATCAGTGATTCATTACATAGTAATCTCTAATTAGGTTTTTATAATACTTACTTTTGTCTTTTAGTGGGAAATGAATATTAGTTATTACTTTATGATTCATGTCATAGTGAAAGTAGTTGTACCCTAAATTGAAAGCTTAGACACATCTTCTGATATTTCAAAGACAGTAGATAACAAGAAATGTCTTCCAAATATCTATTTTAGATGAAAGACTAATAAATAGAACTTTAAAAAAAAAATTTCAAATACTTGTCTGTCTATATACCAGCTGAAAAACCTGGATTTTATTTAGCATGTTTTTACATCAATTAATGTTCTTGATATTTGAATTTGTTCCTCCTTTGTAAGTCAATGCAGTAGAATAACACATTGCACAAGATAGAACAATATGCTAGACTTTCATCTGAGAGAAAATTATTATAAAATATTGATTTAGTTAGAATAAGACCACTATTTTCTGGAAATCTATTATATCTAAATAAATCACCCATCTTTAGAGTCACTTGAAATATAATGTAAAAAAAATATCAAAATAGTTAAGGTATTTATTAGATAAATAGATGAAAACCTTAGAGGAAGCATTGTTACACAGTGTACCACCTGTATAATAATGCATAGTAGCTCTGGGGAGAGGTCAAGATCTTTAGTGTTAGGTAAAGAAGTGGGATATGTTCTAATTCTAAGCATTGAATAATAAATAGCAAGAGGAGAGGATATTTGAGTTGGGTTTATTTGAAGCAAACATTTCTTCCTAAAAGAATTATAATGGCAAGGTACTTAGTATTAATAGATGGATAAAGCAGTGTAGGATTTTGATATGGAAAGGGATTCTGATGGTTTCATTAGAAAATAATAGCATTGAAAATCAGAGACTCAGTTCATAAGGTGACAACTCTTAGCTATCAAATAGAGTAGGTGACCTGATAGTAAACATTTGGTGACAATTTTTGAACCTCTGCTTAAAATCAAGGTTGATCTTGATGCTAAAAGAAGGGCTAGGCTTGCAGGTAGGAATAATTCTGCCTCAGTTTTAGAGTTAAAAAAACTTGGAGAATCAGAGATTCAGGTAATAATAATCAAATAGATGTGGCATATAATCCATCAATTCAGTGTAATATATATTTTTGTTTAATTCCAAGAACACAGAATCAATTTATTAAACAGTTAATGTTGTGTGCTATACACGGGAATTGAGTAGGTTATTTCCCAATCAGTAGTTTCAAATGTCTTCAAAAAAATCTCCTTTCTTTCTCCTTCACTTTATCTTGGGTGAGAAAAGATCAAATATAGTGAACAATTTAGTACCTAATTGATCGTGATAAGAAGTTTAGATGTTATTTTAAGTGCAAGGCAAAACCATTGCAAGATTTTGAGCAGAGGTACGGAATGATATGACTTAATGTTTTGCACAACAGTATGCCTTTTAACAGATGAAGGCAAAAGTAAGAAGGACTTAGGAGGAAAGAAATGGTCACATAAGGAACTAGGAGAGTAAGCTAGATAAAGAAGGAAAGTGGACTGGAAAAACATTTTGGAAGAACTCACATGTTTTTCAATGAGTTTGTGTGTAGAATTAAAGGAAAGAGAGGCATCAAAATTGAGTAAAATATTTTTAACTTGAGACCAAAGGTATAGTGTGATGCTATTTATATAGACAGGGATGAGCAATCTATGAAGAGGTTTATAGGGATATGGAGAAAAAATAATAATTTAATTGTTGACACATTTTATTTGATGTGTTCATGAAGTATTCAAATGGAGTAACATAAACTGAACAATTGTTTAACTGAAACAGACATTGCCAAATTCCACAAATTCCAATAAGAAGTTGAAGCTAGAATTTTAAATGATTTACTAAAGGCCAATAGTAGGCTACCATGGGAAGGAGATGCCACTAGGGACTGTAAATAGAGTGTTCGCATCCTCTTCTAGAGGTTTTTCTTATAAGAACCTCTCTGAACACCCTCAGGGAAGACAAAGGAAAATGTTGAGAACTCCTCCCCCTTCCCCTGGGCTGAATGGGAAAGGAGAACAACCACCATTATAGAAACTCCACATCTTACCTATGTCTCAGATGGAACAAAAACCTAATCTACAGTTGTATTGTATTAGTCAAAGTTCTCCAGAGAAACAGAATCAACAGGAGATTCTATATCTCTATCTGTATCTCTATCTATATCATCTACATATACATACAGGTTATTTATATAAGGAATTGGTTCACATGATTCATTATGGAGCCTGAGAAATTCGAACCGTATACTCAGAAGAACCAATTGAGTAGTTTCAGTACAGGTCCAAAAGCCGGAGAACAAGGAGAGAGTGGATGGTGTAAATTCCAGTTCTAAAGCCAATAGGCTCAAGATTCAAAAAGAGCTAATGGTTTAGGTCTAGTCAAAAGGCAAGTAAAGATTGATGACTCATCTTAAACAATCAAACAGGAAGAGTTCCCTCTTACTCCTGGGAGGGTCAGCCTCTTGTTCTATTCAGGCCTTCACCTCATTGTACGAGAGCCACCCACTTTAGGGAGGGCCATCTGCTTTACTCAATCTACCAATTCAAATGTTAATAACATCCAAGAACAACCTCACAGACAGACTCTGAATAATGTGGTTTTCTCTCTCTCATTTTTTTTTGCCCCACCCTGTGCCCCAACTGGAATAATGTTTGACCAAATATCTGGACCCTCTGTGACCCAGTCTAAAGCAAAGATAGTGGCAATATTTTGTGTATTCATAGCATACATAAAATTAAAATATATAGCAGTAGCACAAAATATAGGAGGAAGTAATTAATTTATACTGTTAAAAAAGTCCTTCACGAGTACATTTTAACTATATTTCTACATACTACCTTTGTTATAAATCCAAGATCCCTTCTTTTATTTACTTTTCCTATTTGTCCTAGTTTGTCCAGGATTTTGTAAAGCCTTTAACCATACAACAACCTCAACACTTTCCATCAAGCCAACATCTTCCCTTTATTCAGTTTTTTTATATGTAACATACTGAAGATACCTTTTTAAACATAAAAATGATTTATAGCAAATAAATCACATTGGAATAGGTGTTAAATATAAAATCCTGTCATCTAAGTTATCTTTATAAAATAGTCAATTAAAGAATGTTTTATTCTATTATTTTCTGAAACACTAAAGGATATACATCTGTCAAATACTCTAAGATTTAAGTTTACTTTGTATTGTGGATGTTACTTTGGCATTTCTTCTTGCTTACTTCTAAATGTTATTTTTACATTGAGAAATGTTGCCCTTTGGAAAAACTGAATAAATGTACTAGAAGGCAGTGCAACTATCAAATTTACAACAAAAACTCTGCATCCCCTTCCAATCACTTTAAGATGATATAAAATTTTAGGATGTATGTTTACCTGCATATAACTTCCTAAATATTCATAATTGTCTATCTTCAGAACTTCAACAAATGATGAGTCATGAAAAGGGAAATTAATAGAATCTTTAATATAGCTTAGAAATAGACTTCTTTACTCAGCTTTGTAATTTGTGTGTGTTTGATTTAATGCCTTTTTAAAAAGTAACCAAAAATAAAGCATATCAATCAACATCTAGACACTTATCAACATAACAGAACATTTTAAAGTTATTTAGCATAATATTTTAAATAGCTAAAATGATTCAGTACCAGCAGTGCCTGACTTTAACAATATTTACTTGCAATTTATTAGTTAATATTTTCTAACCACATAATATTTTGTATGGTTATTTAACATGTGATTTATTGTATTTTTCAATAAGAGGGCTCAAATACTCTATATATACATATTTTCCCTGACTTTCCATGCTCTTCATTGGCGAATGTCATATTCAATACAAAGTTATGGCACAGATGTGACCTACATAAAGGAAATCTCTAGAGAAATCTAAGCCCTTGGTGCTTGTTCTTCCAAGTTTGATTAATCCTGAAGCTACTCCTTGTGGCACAAAAAGGTGAATGAGGTGATGCAATATACTGTAGTTCACTTCCCATATTTAATATCATAACATGAGTTTATCATAAGGGCAAAAAACACTGGATAATTATGGGTAAACACAGCACTAGATGAATCTCAATGACATATCACATATCCTCATGCAGATGCTGGTTTTCTCCCTTTGTACTCAAAATTAGCATCCATTTTAAAACTCTCAGACACATGCTAAGTTTTTTTGGCATGATGGGTATTTTCTACATCAAATAATAACCAAGCCTTTTTTCAGTTACTACAGTGTTACTAAACCAAATTAAGTCCATTTGCCCATGTGCAACAGAAAGCAAAACACTAAAATATCAGGTTTTTCTAGAGAGAAAAGTTTTTTCCAAGGCTGCCAAACAAGGAGATAGAAGTCTGGCTTAAATGTCTCCTGGAGCTGGGGCTTGGGGAAGGTTTTATAGGCAGAGAGCAATAAAGCATGATCTGATTGGATTGCAAATGAAGTAATGGCAGGAGGCATGATCTGACCGGATCATGCCATGGGGCGACAGGGCTTGATCTGATTAGATCATGGATCATTCCATGTGGTGTCCCCATCTTAATTCTATCCCTGTTTCTTGGTTTGAGCACTTAAGTTCTGCCCAGGGTTGCATGATTGGTTCATCTGAGCACGCTTGGTTTATATAACTTGCAACCTGGGGGTGTTATGGCAACTGAAAAACAATTCATCATTTTATTACACAAATTTGAACCAGATTGAGCTGGTTCTGTAGTTACCCTATTTTTTAAAATATATCATAGGTAAAACACATTTAATTAGGAGACAAAGCTTCATTAGTACAAAGTCTTCAGAACTTTGGTTAACAAACTCAGTTTAACTGAGACATTAAAACATGTAAGAATTGTTTTATTATGACACACTATTTAATTATAACGTGACCACAGCTATTAAAAACTGAACTTTAAATCATATTTTTAATTAATTTATATTTAAATGTAAATAGCCACTTATGACTGGTGGATGTTGTATTGAACGGCATCAATTCATAATATAAAGTACATAGCTGGAGTGCTATTGTACCTAGGATATAGTGTATATTGTGTTATTTCTATTATTTAACTGAGTTCTACCAATCTTGATCAATATCCTAGATAACATAACATAACATTTATTGAAAACTTGTTAAAAAATATAAACTGACAACATATAATCCATCTAAATATGGGAAGACAATATAATTAATAATCAGAAATGTATTCTATTGCACTATGCATCTTCAGTCTACATCTACAGTGAGTAAAGAAATAAAAAAGGAAAAATCAATGTTGTAGTTAAAATTCTTCACAAATATGAGACATGCTTAGACATGTAAATAATTTAATAATATTATGTATTCTTTCTATGTAATGTTATCCTGTATTGCCCTCAAGTGTTTAGTCTATTAACATGTGCATCTTGATTTTGGTAATTCTTAACCTGGGACAAAAATTTTGACTTCAAATATTTTAGGCTTATTATATTTATTAATCTATTTCTATGCTCTAGTTTTCATAGAGGCATTAAGTGACTTATATTTTATTAGGAAATACATTTTGAAATTAAAACACACTAATCAAAGAAAAAATGAAAAATCAATTTATCTAAAATAAAAGCTATGATAGTTCAAATCCATTTCCATTCAGCTAAACATATAGAAAGAAGACTGCAGGACAATCCATATCTAGTAAGTTGAAATACAAGAGAATATGTACTAAAAATGTGTCATCGACTCTCTGAAAAGAGCTTTTATACATAACACTATAATTTTTAAACTTCCATAAATAGGCCATAGTTAAATTAAATTTGAAAACTACAAATAGAGAAAATTACCAACTTTGTCTAGTAGACAGCAAGCTTTTTTTTTTAATTGAAATGTCATCTAGGCAAATGTCTGTTACAATAAATATTCCTTATTTCATAACTCGTTTTCTTCCTTTGTACCTACTGTCTGAGCTAAAACTGTGTTCATGAGACATAGTTTTTGATTTATATATATATATATTTAATTTCCTAATATTGTAGTTAAATTCACTTTTACTATTATAATATTGCCATTTTGTATATGAAGAATAGAGACTCTGAAACCATCTAACATTTTCTCCTTAATTTTTCATAGCATATATTATAAAATAAGAAAACATAAATAATATATCTCTGTAGATCTAACTAAGGAAAATTAAGACAACTTTTTGCTCTCTATCCAATAGAGAGCAAAAACAGCTTTCTAAACACCTAATCTAAATTTCTGTGTACCACCATATACTCCTTAAAGGGTTTTCGTGAAGAAGGAACAATGGTCCTTCAATATACTAATTTGTTGTCTTCTCTGCATTAGAGAAGCAAAGAAAAGTGCTGAAAAATACATGACAATGATTCTACCATAGGATAATCTCAGTTAAGAAGTAAAGGAGGCAAAATTTTTAACTTGCTCTATAGAAATTGTACACAAACTCACAATATGTAAAAAATGTATTGGACCTTATATATACAAATAAGCAATCAAACTAAAAAAAAAAACATGGTTGTCAAACATTTGACAATCCAAAGCCATTAAAGGATATATAAATCTATTAAAATAATAATAAAAAATTCTTTAGCTTCTGGAGCCTGGAAAACTTTACGGTCTTTATAATCACTATTTTTTTTGTTTGGCTAGTCCTATGTTTCTAAGCTGTCATCTGCATGCTTATAATTCTTTACAGACTGAAAACAAAAGAGAATCAAGTTAATAAGGATACAGATAAAAATATAACTGAAATAATAAGAAGCAGAAGGTAAATTTTACATATCACTTTGTAGGACTCACTACTCGACAATTGGTGGTGTAGTTGAACAAAGTTTTGAAACTGAGTGACCTCACTAAAGCATGATTTGTACTTTTTAGGTGCAAAGGAAGAAAATGAGTTAAATGTAGGAGAAAGATTTCCGAGTTCTAATTACTCTTAAAATTAAGCAAGTCATACACAAACATAAACTAATTAAAGTCAATTAATAAAAACACATAAAGAGTAAATTTTGAAATAGAAATATTAATAGTAAACATTTTTGAGTGCTTACTCTGCATTGGATATGATTTAGGACCTTAAATGAATTAATTCAGTTAATCCCAAAAATACAACAATGAGTTAATTACTATTACTATCCTCACTATAAAGATTAAAAAACAGGGTCTAGAGTGGTTAGAATGGTTGCCAAAGATAACAACTCTCATAAATTGAATCGCCTGAATTCAAACATAATCAGTGAGACTCTGAGTCCTCATCCTTTAACAGCATTATGCAGCTTCATGATCCTCTCCAAGTTGTTGTAAACACTACTAATCTCAGTTCTCTTTTCTTTCCCTAAAGAAATAGTTTGGTTCATTATTCCAACCAATTCTATTTGTGCTATATATACCTCTATTCAATAAATATGTTTTAATTAACTATGTGAGAAACCTTTTGCTAATTACTGGATGTACAACACTGAATTAAGCTGTCGTTGTATCTGGCCCCACCCACAGACAACTCAGTAAGAAAATTACCAATTAAAAAATGGACAAAAGATGTGGAAAGAAACCTTACCCATGATAATTTTATTAACATATGGTGAGTGAAATGTGTCTAGTTTCATTTTTCTGCCCGTGGTTGTCAGTTTTCCCAGCATCATTTATTGAAGAGACTGTCCTTTCCCCATTGTCTGTTCTTGGTGTCTGTTGAAATAAGTTCGTTGTAAATGTGTGGATTTATATCTGTATTTTCTATTCTGTTCCATTGGTCTACATCTCTGGTTTTATGCCAGCACCGTGCTGATTTGATTATTATAGATTTATAATATATTTTGAAGTTAAGTAGTGTGATGCCTCTGGCTTTGTTATTTTTGACCAGGATTGCATCTGTTATTTGTGTTTTTTTGTGGTTCCATATATATTTTAAGATTATGATTTCTATTTCTATGAAGAGTGTCATTGGTATATTGATATTGAATTTGAATTGATTTGGGTAGTATTGCCATTTCAACAGTATTAATTCTTCTAATCCATGAGCAAGGAATCTCTTTCCATTTTTTTTTTTTTTAGTCTTCTTCCATTTCTTTCATCAGTGTTTGATAGTTTTTCTTATATAGATCAGTACTTTATTTGAATAAGTTGATTCCTAGGTATGTTATATACTTTGTAGCTATTGTTAATGGAATTTTTTTTATTTCTTTTTCAGATTGTTCACTTTTGGCATATATAAATGCTTCTGATTTTTGTACATTGATTTTGAATCCTGACATTTTACTGAACTCGTTTATCAATTCTACTAGTTTTTGGTGAAGTTTTTAATGTTTTTTTTCCAGCATAAAATCATATCATCTGTGAAAAAGGCAAATTTGACTTCTTCTTTTCCAATTTGGATGCTCTTTATTACTTCCTTTTGCCTAATTGCTCTGGCTAAGACTTCTATTATATGTTGCACAACAGTAATGAAAGCGGGCATCCTATCTTCTTTGAGAACTTAGAGGAAAGACTTTCAAGTTTCTCCTATTCATTCTCATGTTAGCTGTGGGTTTGTCATATACAGCCTTTATATTTTTAAGGTATTCTCCTTCTATACCCAGTTTGTTGAAGGTTTTTATCATAAAAGTGTGTTGAATTTTATCAAATATGTTTTCATCATTATTTGAAACGATCATATAGATTTTTTTCTTGGTTCTTTTAATGTGATATACCACATTTATTGATTTGCTTCTGTTGAAATACCTTTGCATTCCTGGGATGAATCGCACTTGATCATGGTGAATTATCTTTTTAACGTGTTGCTGAATTCACTTTGCTAGTACTTTGTTGAGGATTTTTGCATGTGCATCAGTGATATTGGCCTGTACTTTTCTATTTTGTTGTGTCAATGCCTGGTTTTGGTAGCAGGATAATGCTGATTTCATAGAATGAGTATGGATTGAGTCCCTCCTCTTCAGCTTGTTTGAAGAGTTCAAATTGAATTGATATTAGTTCTTTAAATGTTTGGTAGAATTTAGCAGTGAAGTCATCAGATCCTGGGCTTTTCTTGATGGGAGATTTTTATTATAGCTCAATCTCTTACTCATTATTGGTTTGAGGTTTTCTATTTCCTTATGCTTTAAACTTGATAAGTTGTATGTGTCCAGGAATTTATGCATTTCTTCTAGGTTTTTCAATTTAGTTGGCATATAGTTGATCGTAATAATCTGTAATGGTTCTTCGTATTTATGTGGTCTCAATTTTTATGTCTCTTTTCCATTTTTTATTTTATTTGGATCTTCTCTCTATCTCTCTTTTATGGTAGTCTAGATAAAAGTTTGTTGATTATGTTTATCTTTTAAAAATAAGAACTTTTTTGTTTATCTGTATTTTTTAAATTTTCATTTAATTTATTTCTTCTTTGATCTTTATTTATTCCTTCTACCAATTTTGAGTTTGGTGCAAACATGCTTCTGTATTTCTTTAAGATACATCATTAAATTTTTTATTTGAAGTTTTTGATTTATGTATTTTTTGCTATAAACTTGCCTCTTAGTATTGATTTTACTGTATCCTATAAGTTATGATATATTGTGTTTCCATTTTTAATTGTTTTAAGAAATTTTAAATTCCCATCTTAATTTTTTCATTGACCCAATAGTCATTCAGGAGCACATTGTTTAATTTTCATGTGTTTGTGTAATTTCCAAAATTCCTCGTTATTGATTTCTAGATTTATTCCATTGTAGTCAGAAAAGATACCTGATATGATTTCTATTCTTTTGAATTTGTACAGACTAGGATTGTGGCCTAACAATCAGAACTCATGAGGAACTAATAGAAATAGATCTCACTTGTTACCATAAGGACGGCATCAGCCAATCATGAAAGACATGCCCCCATGACTCAAATACCTCCCAAAAGTTTCCACCTCCAACAATGGAAATTCAATCTCAAAATGAGATTTGGAGGGGACAAATATTCAAACGATATCACCATCCAACTGTATACTAAAAATAGCAGGAGTAGATATACCTATATCAGATAAAATAGACTACATGTCAAAGACTGTAAAAAGAGACAAAGAAAGTGACTACATAGGCCGGGTGCAGTGGCTCACACCTGTAATCCTAGCACTCTGGGAGGCCGAGGAAGGAGGATTGCTTGAGCTCAGGAGTTCGAGACTAGCCTGAGCAAGAGCGAGACTCTCGTCTCTACTATAAATAGAAAGAAATTAGCCAAACAACTAAAAAAAAAAAAAATAGAAAAAATTAGCTGGGCAAGGTGGTGTGTGCTTGTAGTCCCAGCTATTGGGAGGCTGAGATAGGAGGATCGCTTAAGCCCAGGAGTTTGAGGTTGCTGTGAGCTAGGCTGATGCCATGTCACTCTAGCCCAGGCAAGAGAGTGAGACTCTGTCTCAAAAAAAAAAAAAAAGAAAATGACTATATAATGATAAAAGTGTAAATTAAGCAGAGGATATAATAATTATAAATATCTTTTAGCTCAATGAGTTTGAAAATACATGTGAAATATGAACAGTTGTTTAGAATGTGCATTTTTCCAAAAGTAACCTAAAGTGAAAAAAAAAATCTGAATTCTCTTATAACAAATGCATTTAATCAGTAGTCAAAAATCATCTTATAAAGATAATTTTTAGCCTTGATGACTTTAATGGCAGGTTGTTCCAAACATGAAACAAAACAATAATTCCAATCATACATGCAATTCTTTCTTAGCATAAAACAGGAGGGAGCATACTCTACTTCATTTTATTATGCTATAATGACCCTAATATCAAAACCTGACCAGGATAGTAAAGGAAAAGTAAATTAAATGCCAAAGTCATTTATGACAAATAATGAAGAAAAACTTAAAAACTATCAAGCAGAAATCAGCAACGTATTAAAAAGTAAGACATTATGCCCAAGAAGGTGTATTTCAAGAAACCCTGGAAAGTAATAATGGCAAATAATATGATACACCTCAACAAATGATTTAACAAAATTGTGAACCTATTTAATGTTATTGTCTTAAAAAATATCATGCATTTTAACAACTTGGAAATAAAAGAGAACTTGTTTTAATTAATAAAGTTTGTTTTCAGAAGTCCTATTGACAGCATCATACTTAATGAAATGTTAAAATGTTTCCTTTGTGATTCGGAACAAGATAAACATGGATGCTACAAGAAATTCTATTTATCATATTACACTGGAGTAAGATTTTAAAAATAAAAACAATTTAAAAAGAAAACAAATTGCTATATCACAGATGATATTATATACACAGAAAATTCAAAAGGATCATAAGATGCATTAAACTAATTAATATGAGATTTAGATGTCGAGATGCCTTGACACAAATTCATTATGCAATATTGAATTACATTACTATATAGGAGCTACAAAAACAATATAAAATTCCACAGGTATGACTTACAATAGAATTTTAAAATTAACTTATTAAGAAAAATATTCTAGCAAAAAGTGTGTCGGATCTTTGGAAAATGATAAAACCTCATTGATAGTCATTAAAGATGAAAAACACTTTTATTAAATGATTAAAATCTTATTTATTCTGTATGTTAAATGATAAATCTTTATTGATAAGCATTAAAGATGACTTAACATAGACATAAATATATTCTTGAATTGAAAGACCTTAAAGAAGTCATCTCTTCCCCACATTAATCTTTATAATCAATGTATCCCAACTAAAAGCCCAGTAAGATTTGATTCACATATTGTCAAGATAATTCTATAATATATGTGAAATATAAAAATGTCCAAGTTTAGCTAATAGTTTCTTCAGGAAAAACAATAAATTGAGGGATGTATCATAAACTTTAATAATTAATGTAGCGTGGTATTAAGAAAGTAGCAAATAAATAGAATGGAATAGGTAAAAAATATTTATATAGTAGGAAAATATTTATATAGTAAGAAAAATATTTATAAGGATCATGATATGCTAGAAAGCTAATATTATAGATCAATGTTGAAAAATAGATTTGTCAATAAATTTTACTTAGAAAAGTGTTTATGTATATGGAAAATAATTAAAATGATCCTTTACCTCACACAATACATAATGATCAATTCCACAGAGAATATTTAAATGTAAAAGCTAAGCAAAAGTTGCAGATAGCCCAATAGAAAAACAAAGAAAATGGTTGTACATGTATTTTATAAAATGTCTAATTGAAATATACAAACTATTTACGAGTTCTTTAACTTATTTTAGTCAGAAATATACAAATGGAAATGGTATTACATAAATAAATGATTGACTAAAGCAAGCCTGAAAAGAACAACTTCTGGCAAAGATGTAGAGCGTGAGAATTTCATATGCTTTCCTGGAAATGAAATTTATATTGATTTTTGAAAAGAGCTTTGCATTACCTAGTAATATTGAATATGACCATATATTGAATTCCATTCCTAGATTTGCATGTATGTTTTCCTTAAGAAGCATGAACCAAAATGTTTATAGAATCAGCTTAGTATTGTAGATAATGCAAAGGTTCAACAACTATAAAATACAACGGATTCGTATAGTACAGTGGAATACTACATTGTAGAAAAAAGTTAAAGAACCTTACTTAGAAGCTTCAACATGGCTTACTCTCACAAACATAATATTTATTGAGTCATATAAGTAAGTCCCCAAAGAATACATGCAGTACAATTCATTTCAAAAAAGTTCAAGAACACAAAGCAGCCATTTAGATTGTTTATGAAAGATTTACTAGACACTAAATCTATAAAGATTATCACAGAAATTATTTTAACAAAAATCAAGATATTGCATGGTTCTGCATTACAGGAAGAGGTATATTATCAAGATATGGATTCTAAAGCAATGGCTATATTCAATATTTTAAATTCTTGTTGGTTATATTGGCAATAGCTTTAATGTTATTTTAAATATATTTAAATATATGTCAACATATTTAATTTGTATAGTTGAATATATATGCTTTTTTTAGATAGGTGATAGGTAGATAGGCAGATAGATACATAAACAGATGCATAGATGGGAAAATAATATATACTAAGCAAATTCTATCTAAAAGACAGTAGAAATATCAACAGACATATCAGGAAAAAAGTAGAATTTGTGAACGAAAAGGAAAAATTATAAAGGAAAAAAGGAGCATTTTGTATTTATAAAAGTGTATTAATTAAACAAGACAGATTCCAAATACGTATTAAAATTAATGTAATTAAATGGAGTACATAGAAAAACGGAGAGACTTCTATTTATTTATTGTTTTTTAAATTTCAGAATGTTACGGTGGTACAAATGCTTTGGTTACATACATTGCCTTTGCACTGCCCAAGTCACAGATACAGGCCTGCCGAACCCCCAGACAGCACGCACCACACCTGTAAGGTGTGAATTTACCCATTCCTTCCTCCCCTCTCCCGCCTGCCCAACACCCAATGAATGTTACTTCCATACGTTCACATAAGTGCTGCTCAATTAGTGCCAATTTAATGTTGAATATGTCGTGCTTGTTTTTCCATTCTTCTGACACTTCACTTAGAAGAATGCGCGCCAGCTCCACCCACGATAATACAAGAGGTATTAGTTCACCATTGTTTTTTTATGGGTAAGTACTCCATGGTATATATACACCTCATTTTATTAATCCACTCATGTACTGATGGAACTTGAGTTGTTTCCACATCTTTTCAACTGTGAATTGTGCTGCTATGAACATTCGAGTGCAGATGTCTTTTTTATAGAATGTCTTTTTTTCCTTTGGAAAAGTACCCATCAAAATACCAACATCATTTTTCATAGATGTAGAAAAAACAATCCTAAATCTCATATGGAACCAAAAAAGAGCCTGAATAGCCAAAGAAATCTTAAGTGAAAAGAACAAATCTGAAGGCATCACATTACCTGACTTCAAATTACACTACAAGGCTAAAACAGCATGGTACTGGTATAAAAGTAGACACATAGACCAATGAAATAGAATAGAGAAGCCAGAAATAAAGCCATATGGCTACAACCAATTGATCTCTGACAAAGCAGATAAAAACATACACTGGGGAAGTGATGCCCTATTCAATAAATGGTGCTGGGAAAACTAGAAAGCCACATGCAGAAGAGTGAAACTAAATCCCTCTTTCTCCCCATATACAAAAATTAACTCAAGATGGATTTAAGGCTTAAATGTATGACCTGAAACATAAAATTTCTATTAATAGAAGAAAATGTAGGAAAAACTCTTCTGGGCATTGGTCTAGGTAAGAACTTATGACTAACATCCCAAAAGCAAATACAGCAACAACAAAAATAAATAGGACATAATTAAACTAAATTAAACTAATTAAACTAAAAAGTTTCTGTACAGCAAAGGAAATAAACAGAGTAAATAGACAACCTACAGAACAGGAGAAAATATTCACAAACTATACATCTGACCAAGGACAAACATCCAGAATCTACAAAGAACTCAAACAAATCGGGAAGGGAAAAACAAATAACCCCATCAGAAAATAAGCAAGAAATACATATTCATTTTATCTGCCACTCACATTTGTTTTACCACTGACCTCCTCCAATCACCTTTTATTCTTCTAGAAATTGGTGTAAACCTCTTAAATACTTATGACCTTTTTCATTTCCTTCACTTTTGTATTTAATTCTCTTTTATACTTTGTTTAAAACCTTGAATGGCTATATAGGAGATGAAATTTGGTCTTAAAATTAAATGTAAAAAGATGGTGCTTTAAATTATAAATAGTAATTAAATTTCTAATAATTGAGCAATAGTCAAGTAGTATAAAGTTAGTTTTCATTAACATTTCTCTGTCCACATTTCTTATTATCCTCAAGTTTTTCATTTCCATTCAAATGATAAAATATTTAGAAAGGTTTGAGTCAAGTTGGATATCTGTTTTCAAAGTTCTTATTTGCTTATTTATCTCTTTAATGCCAACAACAACTTCCATGAATATAGGTAAAGCAAATGTCTGTCTCTCTATCCACTTTAACATTCAATTCACCTACACCTGAAATTTATATGTCAGTCTTCAGACTGAGAAAAACTGACACTATTTTTAGGTAAGATAGCACTAAATGGCAATACCTTGATGTTGTCACCATTGTTTTTCAGATATAGAAAATATTCTTTGCCAAGAATCCTAGTTTATTATGTTCTCAGGATGGTCTTTCTCTAAACAAATGCACAGGAAATAACTGTATAAGTCAAAGTTGCCATTTTTATTTTATAGCATGAAAACGTATCTCAAATAATTGTACAAATCAGATGTACTATAAATGAAACACCTTCCTATTTTTAGGTTTCCTAGAAAGTAGATTAGATTGAACTATCAAAAGTGTCTTACATAACTTGAAATTTGATACAAGAAAAAGAGTTGATGGTCTTCAGTGATTATTTATTCTGAACAAGGTGATCAGTAAAGAAATCTCTGTGACTATTTTATACATTTTCTATTGACAATACTTTATCATCATTTCTATTTTTTACTTTCTGTAGACATGTCCTTTTTGGCCTTGCCTCTTTTTAGGTATATTTGAGATTATGAAAGCATACCATAAAACACACACACTCACACACACACACACACACACACAAACTATTTCGTTGGTATATTTAATTTTGTAAGAATATTTTAGTTAATACATTGTGCAGGTGATATACTTGCAAAGATTTGGTCTCGGTATATTCCAATTCTATCTTACCTAGATTCCATCTTAGGCCTCTGGTTATACTGGAGTGTTTGCCATTTTTTCCCCCTGCATGTTACAAGAAAACTGTTTTGGTTTCAGCTAAAAATGGTAGTTGTCGCCATTTATGTGTGGCCTTCACTCTACTTCTTAGGAAATAACTATAGTTTCATATTTGTTGAATATCTTAGTTTTGCATTTGATGTGCTAAGCAGAATCCATGCAATCACTGTCATATTCTGTATTTTTTTCCTCTAGAGGTGATAGATCAAAATGTATTGTTTTCCTAATTTTTAGCATGAACATCTAATAACATTCACTTAATACAACTTTTTTCTAGTTTTCTAATTTTTTCTTGGTTAAGAGTCCCCTCTTATTTTTTACATACTCTATTGCTACTTCAAAACTGTTTTGGTGAATAGCACAGTAAACTTAGCTATTTCTTAATTCACCATAATTAACATAGCATGAGTCCAATTTCTTCTGGGAGATTTACTGACTTTTAAGATAGCATGCATTGTTTCATAACCTAACAATACATCTTTCATAGTAAAATAATAGCATGTTCTTAATGACTTTAAATAGTCACATGATCAGAAACAGGAGTCATAGGCTACATTTCTATGTGAGCAGTACAGCTAGGAATATTTGCAGAACAGTAAGTTGAATGCTTGGCTGAAATAAAACTGCTATCAGTTCCCTGGATTGGTCAAATGACATGTATTTTACACCTAAAGCTAAGGACCTCTTAAACCCAAAATTTATCTTATTGCTTTTATTAATACTTACTATCACTTGCTTCTACAGGAAATGTATAATATAAAAGTAAAATGTTAGGGTTAAACATTTCCAAAACTTCTGAAAAAATGGTAAAGACCTCCACTTTTTTTTCTATTTTTTCTTTAATTTATCTTTCTTTCTAGTTCTCCAAATCTGATAGCTGTCTCTTCTATTTTTTACACCCTTACTTAAAGGGATAAGAGTGCAAACAAGGCAATTAATATACATAATTTTATTCTATCCCTTGCTTACGGCACGACTTCATTCCAAGTTCTATAAAGTTTATTATATAAAACAGGCAGATTTGGAAATATCTATTTTATAGTCCACATTTATTTGATTGCAAAAATGGAAACATTATCAGAATAAAATATGAATAGATAATAAGCTTTACTTGTGTATTTCTCCATCCTTTCAACTTGATCAGGTATATGGATGGCACTTTAAATAATGTGTTAAATTTAAATAATGCATTAAATAGAAAAGAAAATCATAGGAAATAGGAAAGCCTTTCCATTAAGGGTTTCAGATATAAAATGTTTTATTCAATCACACTAAAATGAGAGACATTTTGTTTAACTGAAAGAGCTAGAGAGTAATTAAAGGTAATTGGCATGTTATTATTCTTAAAAGGTTTGCTTTTCTGTTCTAAGAATACCAAGGAACAATTGAATAGATAAAAAGCAACCCATACAGTGCCAAATAGATCTTTTGTATAATAATACATCTCTCAAGACAAAAGATATTTTAGACCCACAAAAAATAAGGGAGGTGTATTTGCCTGACTGGCCTTGTATCCTGCCTGACCATAGTGAAGGTGTGTCAGAATTTTAAACTCACAGTGTTATATTAATAAAATATCTTAATGGGTTAAGAGGGAATTAATAGTGAATGTGATTAACTTGAAGGAAACCAGTTGTCAGAATTTGACATTAGACTAGTAGAAACTACTTAATACATGTAACTGAAAGCTGAAAAAATACTTTTCTTTAAGAATCGTCAGCTGTAGACCCTCTTGTTACAACAAGGGGTATGCTCATTGTCTGTGGCGAATGTATCTTGCTTTTGTTCTGTAAACCTGTATCTTGCTCTGTAAACTTATCTTGCCTTTCCTCAGTAAACTTTGTTTCACGCTTAAAAAATAAAAAAGTAGAAAAGAAAAAAGAATTATCAGTGGCAGGTTGATACTGCTAACATGCTAACATTATTGGTCCAATCTGGGGAAGCCTTTTCTCTTGCACTTTCTCTACCCAAAGCCTGAATATTTTTTCTAGAATCAGATCAATACAAACTCTCATTATGAAGTCATTTATTTACTAATCTATTCCTTAGTGAATTCCTTTGTATAGACTTCTATCCTACCTATAGCCAATATAGTGGCACCTTCTTTCTCTCTTATGTTAGTTTCTCAGCTCAGAGGCTTAATCCAATTAATTCAATCTTAATCTAATTAAAATATAACCCCATCCCATTTATTCTCTCCAAAATAACATCTATTTATTCTTTATAAATTTACCATATTGTTTAAAGATATGTTTATTTGTACCTTTTCTACTTCTTCTACTATGAGGATAAAGATTGTGTTCTTTGGTTTTTATTTTAGATTTACCTTTTTAATTTTGTTATATTTTTAATTATTATGGATACATAATAATTGTACATATTTATGGGGTACATGTGATAGTTTGATACGGACATACAATGTGCAATGATCAAATCAGGGTAATTGAGATATCCATCACTTCAAGCATTTTTCATTTCTTTGTATCAGGAACATTTTAATTTCACTCTTTTCATTAGTTTGAAATATCATTTTTATAAACCAGAAACATATCTTGAAAGAGCTTGCCTAAAGGACTCAATACCGAATTTATTAACGAATGAAAAACTGATTTGTAAGTAGATATTTCAAATTTAGTCTTAAACTTGATAAGAACAAAGTTATTATAGTTGTTTGGACCATAGTATTTGACATAATCATAAGGATCCACTTTTTTTTAATATCCTAGCATTGCTTTGAAATTCAGTGTGGGAAAATGAAGACAACTTTAGTATTTCATATATTGGTGAAACCAAAGACCATTTATAAATTTTAAATAATTAAAAAATGATAATTTTGCACCTAACATTGCACATATTTTAAAAATCTTTCTAAATTTGTTTTCTTGCCATAATATCATTCAAAAATAGCAAACTGAAAAAATAAATAATAAGAGGACTATTGACAAATGAATTAAAACTGCTCCCTTTCCATAATTTAACAAGAGATCACAAAAGTAATTTAGATGCAACTGACAAAATATTGAAATGAAAAACCATTAGCAAGTTACTAAGACTGAATTTGAAATTTTCTAAATCGACCTATAGAGTAAAATAGCTTTAATTCCTTCCTTTCTCCTTCCTTTTCTTCCTCCTTTTATCTTGTGTCTTTTCTAAGATAAAGCTTGACTATTGGGATCAAAGGACAAAACCAAAAAAGGATAGAATTGAAAAATAAACATATCTAACTGGCATGCTAAAATGTATGTGGGGGGAACATAATTTTTACACAATATTCTGGATGCATTCTGTACCACCTTAATCTTAACTAGTACAATTATTCTTTCTATTTAATAAGAGATTTCAGCATCTCTCTTCTATAGTTTTGGCACATGATTTTCACTGTTTATTCCCGGTCTCTTTGCCTCTCTCTCTCCCCCCCGCCCCACCGCCTCCACCCTTCATAATATTAGATTCCTAGATTGCCACAAATATCTTTCCAAAATGTAACCTAAATAGATTTTTTTCCAGGCATGCAGAAACTGAAAGAATTTGTCACCAATATACCTGCACCACAAGTGTTAAAACAAGTTCTTTATGCTGAAGGAAAATATCAGGTGGAGGCACAAAGAAAGAAAAAGTGTTTGAAATGGTAAATACATGAGCAAAAATGAAATGCTTTTTTTCTCATTTAATTTATTTCAAAGCAATTTACTGCTTAAATCTAATATAATTCCAATCCTAAGTATATACTGAGAGAAATTATAAATATCTATCAAAGCGTATGCACTAGCTGTTCACAGCTGTGCTATTTCTAAGAGGTAAAATATAAAAAATACTAAAATTTCCATCTCAGATAGAATGTCTAAATACATTGTGGTATATTCACACAATAGAACACCATATAGCAAGAAGAATGAATTGTCATTCACCATAGGTAGCACTATAGCTAAATCCCACAATAATGCCAAACAAAACTAATTAGACATTTATCAATTCTAATACACGTTTCCTTTTTTATCTTAATATCTTCTTCTCTATCTCAAAACAAACATATGAACGAACAAACATCAATAACAACAAATACTACAGGCAAAAAGCTTCACTGATCAAGTCTATCAAATATTTAAGAAGAAATAATAGTAATATCAAATAAACTCAAACAAAATAGGTGGGGAGGGGGAACATTTTCCAATGCATTTTGAGTTCGGAATAGCCATAATAACTATGTAACCAAAACCCTGACAAGATGAGGAAGGATAATTACAGACCAATGTTTTTCATGAACACAAACTTTACACCCTGAATACAATGTTAACAAGTTAAAACCAACAATACATAAAACTAGCTAATATGAAATGACCAATTGTTAGGCTTTTAATATTCAACTTTACTAATATTATCCTGAAGGAGAATGCAAGGTGTTGTGAATCATAGTCAGGTTTCTTAATAAGCATGTAAATCCCAGCCCCTTTTTGACCTAGTCCTTACCCCTAGGGCAAAGTTATGAGAGAAAGCTGTGACACAAGAGATTTCTGTTACTATTAATATCTAGCTTTTATTCTGCCATCAGTTAACCTGCTAAATTGTAATGAAGATTATTGGTAACATAACAACTGAAAAAATCAAAGATAATCTCTATAAGGTACTTTTACAAACAATACTCATTTCTACTATTGGACTCAGTATTTTTTAAGAAAAATAATTTTATGTATTATTTGTTTTTATTTGTGTATATTTATCTAGTGCTTAAATTTATCAAGATAGAGAATGCCTATTCTAAACTAAGTCGAGCTTTTCCACGTCTTTGATTGAATGCTTTATTCAAATAACATGATAATAGCAAACCATGGTATAATTGGCACTTTGGGGTACTTGGTGCAACTAATTTCTAAAAAGCATAACTCACCACAATTGGTCTCTCATTTTTCTACTCCCCATTCTTTCAAGACAAACCAAGTCTAGCTACCACCTTAGGTGTCCTCATCTGAACAAACCAAATCTTGGATACACACCTAATTCTCAGTCCAACCCAGTTTGTTGCTGAGTCCATTCCAGATAAACTCTCACTCCTAAGGTTTTATAAGCATGAGTCAGATAGCCACCCTTCAGTCACCCCAAAGGCACACCACATCCTTTGACTGCTTTCCCTCGTCCCTTGTACCTCAGTGATGCAAGAGCACTAGTAGCATCATTATCTGTTTTTATGAAGTCCTCTACAAAAATTCTCTTTGAAAATATAAATTCTAGAAATGAGTGATGAGCAAAAGGTCTCAATGACCTTACCAAAGTCTCTTGGTATATCTTCTTTGATAATGTAGCACCTATTATTTTGAGTCTTTAAGGCCTTTGCTGAAATTCTGAGATATTCAAATAAGTCACTTTTAACATCTAGTTAATTCAATATTGCTTTTAATAATTTGTTTTACCTGAAGTTAATCACATCAAGCTATTTTCCATATCCAGTTGTGTTGGCAAGAAGGCCTCTACAATAAGTAGCAAATGGACCCCAGAGCTTAAGATACTATTGAGCCTTGTGCAAATGTTACTTCAGATAGTTGACAACATTTTGTAACTAAACTATATCTTATTTTACAAGAAAAAAAGATGGTATCACAATAGTGTGAGCAAAGAATTAATTTGCATCTCAAATTTCCTAAATAACAAAGTAGTCTTAAAACATTTAACTCAATATTGGTAATAGTTTTTATTTGAGGAACTAGCCGGATTGTCTTTTTAGCACTAGTGTCACAAGCCTTTTATACTGTCTTCTGTAAAAACCACAGACTTTGGATTAGCATATTCTGATATTTAAAAGCTAACAAAGATACCAGATTCTTTTAAAAATTAATTTTGTTCTTCAAAATATAATAATATATAAATATACATGTATCATAAACATATATCTCTAATATATATGTGCAATATATATTTTATATATATGTATTACATACAGAGAGAGAGAGAGAAAGGAAGAGGGAGACAGAGACAAAGAAAATCTTAAATTCTGAATTGCTTGTTGGCATTGGTGTGAACTCAATAAAATGTGTCTTCACAAAGCTACAATTAATTTATTTTTACCAAACGAGGCAAGTAGATCTTGTTAATGTCTATAGAGATAATAAATTACCCTCTAAAGAATTGCTTATAAATAAATAATTGATATTTGAAAGCTCAGAAAAAGTACCACTATCATTTCATTTACCATATTGCATTGAAATTATATGTTTATACTTCACTTGCTTTCATTACTCTGTGAATTCAAGGTTAGGAAGGGAGAAATTTTTACCTTAGCAACCCCAGAGCTAGTCAAAACATCTAGTACTTACAGTATTCATAAATGTTTGTTGAACTGAACTAAATCTGATATAAAAACAAATATTGCTTTGGGGAAATGATGTTTCATTTGAGATTATTTTCCCAGAAAAAAAAATTAACATAGCCAGGTTGTGTCATCCTACGCAAACGTTAGTACGCCTTATTGATTTTTCACTAAGTTACATAGTTTTCACTATAAGACTTTTTTTTACGGATGTGTCTACATATAGATTCCCAGACACTAACAAATCTGTAGAAATTCATCATCTTAATGCATTTTGATCAAATTATCTAACATAGCATAAACTTTCCAATACGCTTCACAAATCATTTATTGTTAAATATTAAATTTATAGCTGCAAAGAAAAAAACCAGAGGTGACAAGGTGTGATACCTACCACGTGGAAATCTACAATGTTTGGTTTTGGAAATGTTTTAAAAATTGAGCAAAGTAAAGAATCACAACCTCCTCAAAACTAAATTATTAAAAGTGATATATATATATATATATATATCAACCAATAAACCTCTCAAATAAAAAGGGAAAACAATTAATGTAAATAAAAAGTCTGGTCAGAATATTTTTTCTGGAATATAAAAGTGAGTAACTAGAATAATTCAACTTAAGTAGTAATAATTTGTTTTCTCTAAAATATTAAGTGGAGTTTGACTTTTCTTCTATTTATTCTGTTGGAATAAATGAAATATCACTGTACTGAGAATATTTAGGGAAGTTAAGCTATTTTTTAATATTTTGTATTTATTATACTTCTGAAATTATGAGATAATATGTTTATCATTTCAGTGAAAATCAATGTTTATGATTTATACGAAAACGTATGGGACAAACTATGATGTCCACAAATGTTGAATGACTGTGTTAGGCTTAAAGAATTCACCTTCCTCAAACTTCCATCCAAACCTCCCATAAAACCTACCCCTCTTCCCTTCCTAGGGGTGAGTTAGGCACTTAGCCTTTGCCAGACCCCTAGGGAATAAAGGAATCAAATGCAAAAGAACTTACTTTCCTGATCCCTCCTGATAAGAACAAATGCTTATGCCCCCTGGTTGTTCCCTAGGGAGATAAGGGAATGAAATGCAAAAGGGGAACTTACTTTCCTCATCCCTCCCAGTTGTTTGAAAAGAATTTATTTACTCCCCCTAGAAAAACTCTCTGTAAAACCCAAGGCTCCCTCCTTTTCTCTCATGGACGCCTTTTTTGGCCTCCACCCATCTTTACCCAGATGCTCAAAATAAACAGCATTTTGCTACACGTGAGGCTTCATGTGTCTCTCTCTTGGCTCCAGACCTAACAAGTATATTTTGTATCATAAATAGAAACTTGGATTGGAATGGAATTATTTATTAATTTTTAAATGATCTTGGGATGTGGTATTGCTTTATTATTCTCATTGATTGATATTCAGGGGTTAGAACAACCTAGAACACTTCTTGGATAAATCACAATTGGTATAGGAAAATTTATCTCCACGTGTTCATGCAAAAACTCGCCAAATCCTCTTCACATGAGACTCTTCATGAGGATTAGATATGTAATCATTTGTCTAGTTAGATGACCTATCTGAAAAGATAATAGAACTATTCTTATGAAAATAGTTTCAGACAAGGTCCCTAGGTGAAGCCCCAAGGTACCAGAAAGGCTGGACCAGCAATCTTCTCAGACAGTAACATATAAAGGAGAAATAAAACTTGGGGTTTTGGAGTGATTAAGGTTACTTGACTCCTGAGATACTTTATTTACATACCAGATGGTTGGAGTAAGGAGGAAACCCCTTAAGGTTGGGAGGAAGATAGCTGCGTTTTTCAGCATATTTACTGAGAAAAATCACTTTCTTTGTCCCTCACCTATAGGAGTCTGGCTACTCACTTAGCTTCATTGATCTGGATCAAAATAGAAAAATTAAACAGAAGGTAAAATGATAATTGGAGTGATTGGCAAAAATTTGTTGAATAGTGTTTGTTTATTTGGTCATTTGATCTGAGTTCTACAAATTTCACTGTCATAAACTCTTTCCTGTCAATCAACTCAGTTAAAAGATAAGTCATGCTGTTGTATGTATGTATGTCAGGGCCTTTTGCTTTAATGAGAGTCGTGGCTTAGATTGATGTCCACTGCTTCTAATGTATACATACTATATTTAGATTTCTTTAACTCCATCACACATACCATAGACAAACACACACTTGTTATTTTACTACATTATTATATATTTTACTAGCTTGTAGCCAATATTTATCTTTAGAAAATCACTAAGTTTAATAAGATATATAGCAGAGAAATTAATCATCTCTTATGGATATCGTTTCACTTGACATTGATGCACAGAGAAATAAGTGATTTACCCAGAAATAAATTTAACACAAGAGAGAAAAATTCTCTGTGGCTTGGAAGGCACAAATTATCACTTAATTTTGGAATATTGCAAGTAAATTGCCATTCAGAAAAACATTTATCACTTACATAACAAATTAAAAGCTCAGAGAAAAATAATTTGGCT
Organism: Propithecus perrieri; assembly: GCA_963574695.1. Taxonomy (NCBI): domain Eukaryota; kingdom Metazoa; phylum Chordata; class Mammalia; order Primates; family Indriidae; genus Propithecus; species Propithecus perrieri. The sequence goes on from CAUYRB010077707.1 coordinate 95,393, forward strand.
GACAAAGAACTATATTTTGCTTTTAGAGACAACTATGTTTGCATTAATATTTTAATACCTCACACAAAAATCTATTCCCAAGCTAAAGAGGAAAAAGAAAAAGACAGCTAAAGAAAAAGGCAAAGATCTACTTTTGAAACCAAAATATTTTCATGTAATCATAGTTAGAAAAAGAAGTGGAACTCTGTATGTGACTTCAGATGATTGCATGTATTTATATATTATTAGGGAGAAAGTGTATCATAGTTTCCTTTTGCCAGTTGCTGTCAGGGTTAGATTCAGAGGAAGCATCTGCACAGAAATGCTGTCGTTGTTATGGTAAATGCCTTTTTAAATTGCAGTGGAAGGTAAATAGTCACACATTTTGAAAAAATATAAATTGTAAAAAGTCTATGTTTGAATATCAATAAATGAACTTCACTATAAATTAAATAAAATCTATAAATTCTTATTTTTTAAAAAATATCACTAATATTATAATATGAATTTCTTAAAATAAAAACAAACATAACTGGAGATACAATTCACTGTAAGAAAGAAATATCTTTGCAAATAACATTTACCAGTAACATGGTGTTAAATATATAAATAAATAACTAAAAATAGATTATTGAGAATGACTTCATATTGATTACCTATGTTTTAAAATTATTTTTAAGAGATAAATGTGCACAGAAAAACAAGATATTTTAAGGAAGGCCAATCGATGTCCTTGAATCTTATGTTCAGAAGATTATTAGTCAACTGATAGGTGATTCTGGACAGCTGCCATTGGAGGAAAAGTTGTTACTCACAACAGTTACTTGATGTGAATAGTGTATTTCACGCTTACAAATCCATAGTAATTTCTGAATGGAATGTGTGAGATTTCCACCTTCTCCATTACTAATATGTCTTAAGTCATTTCTGTGATAGTTTCTCTATTTCAAGTTTAATCTCTTTTATTTTAAACATATCTGAAGAGTGTAAAGAGTTTCTGTTGGACGTTGAGATAGGTATGTAATAAACAGAAGATTCTTCCACTAATAGAAGCAGAGCATAAGAGAAAGAAGCCACTCACTAATTTTACACTACACTAATTTGAGAAGAACGAGAACGTGGATAGAAAACAAGTTTTGTGGTTGGCCAGATTTTGGAATATATCTATCACAGCAATAGATATACTTCATTAAACATATTAAATGATCCATTTTAAGTTTTGGCTAATTCTTTTTCATTTAATCCTTCATTCAGCTTAATATAATCCTCCCTTCCTTTCTGTCTTCCTATCTGCCTATTTTCATTTATTAGCTTATTGAGCCAGTGTTTAATAGTAGCTACTCTGCTCAGGCATTGCTCTCAGTTCTGGGGAAAGAGTAGCATACAATTTTAACAAAATCCATTCCCTCATGAAGCTACATTTAGAAGAAAGAACTCAATAAATAAGTCAACAAAAATATATGTAATATTTTAGAATAGCAATAATTGCTATGCAGAAAAATTAGTCAAGTGAGGAATAAGAAATAATCTGAGTAAGAAAAATATTTAGAATTTAAAAAATTTACATTGAGCCTGGAACACAAGGAGAAAATAAGCTATACATAAATTTTGGGAAAGAACATTTCAGGCAGTGGGAAGTACACAAGCTCTATAAAATCAAAAGTCTTAAGTGTATTCCAGAAAGAGCGAAAAGGCATTGTGTCTGGAATTTAATGAGCAATGGGAAGAATGGTAGAAGATGAGGTCAAACCACAATCTAGGACCAGATCGGATAAGATTATAAAATATTAATATGATGAAGAAATGTATTTTATTTTAAAGTTTGAGAGATCTGATCAGGAGAATTACAGGATCTGATTTCTGTTTCAAAATGGTGATTCTTGATTCCATATGGAAAAAAAAAAAACTGTATAATAGCAAGACTGAAAGCAAAGGAGAGCCATTTGGAAGCTATATCAGCACCCACAACAGGCAAGCAAAAATGGTGATTAGCTAAAACAGTATTAGAAGAGGCCATGAACTGTCATTCCATTTGGGATGTTTTCAAAGTCATGCAGAACAGATTGAAAGCATGGTATAAAAGAAGAAGAGAACATAAGGATGACTTTTAAAGTTCTCCACACAGCAATTAACTATGTTAGCACTATTTTTATGAAGAATGGGAGAATTAGACTGAGAGAGTACAAATTTATGATAAGACGCTTATTTAAAGTCTCATTTCTAATGTTTAACAGACATTTCTTCATTAGAATGTGACTATCACAAGAGAGGGTATAAATGTGAGTCATTAGTTAATCAATAGTAACAAAGCCAAGAGACAGGATGAGATCACCCACTTAAATGCATGCATGTAGGGAAGAATTGATTCTGGGACACTTTCGTATATAGAGGTAGTTTATGAAGAAGACAAGGATGACTAAAATGAGGCACAGAGCAGTAGATATTGACATATAAAAAACTGAAAAAACTTTGGCATCTGGGAGGCCCAGTGAAGAAATAATTGTAAGGAGAATGTTAAGTTCTGCCAAATGTACAGAGAATGAAAATGTTGAAAAGTGAAAATTGACCAGTAAATTTGATAAAATGGAGGGTGTTGGTAATTTTATGAAGATTAATTTTAGTAAAAAAATAGGTCTTAAAAACTAACTAAAATGTCTTTAATATAAATTAAGAGAAGAGCAAGTGGAGATGGTGAATAAGCAAATACTTTCAAAAAAAAGTAAGAGCAGAGAGTTGGCCTAGAGCTGGGGAGTAACAAGATAACATGGGGTGAAGGTAGAGTAAAATGCATAACTTAAGATAAAGAGAGAATACTTTACGGAGGAAGTCCTTGAAAGGGGCAAGAAAATATATGCTCCAGTATTCAAGTCTGCTGGTAAATCTTGGATTGGAGCAGAGAGAGCTAATCCATTGCAACAAGAAAAAAGGCAATGTGTGGGGGAGAGTGCGGACGGAGTATAGATGTAGAGAGAGTGATCGATATGTCAGGAGGAATATTGTGAAGTTGTCTTCTAAATCCTTTGCTTTTGTCAGTGAAATCAAGAGAATTTCTATAAGCAGAGAGTTAGGAAGAATGTAAACTATATTAGAAGTTTGAGGTGAGAGTAAATGGTAAAGTTGGTTTTCACGTCCTCAGACTGTGGGGTGGAGAAATATGAGAGAAATGACTAGAGTATCAGAAGTGGATAACTGGGCAATTAGTAAGGTTCATTCTATGTTATTTGATAAGAAAAAAAATCTTTCAGGGAATGAAATATACTTTCTCAGTCATTTGATAGACACAAATTACCTTCTACTCTGAGATTATGGATGGAGTCCTTTTCCTGATCTCTATGAGTTTAGGGAGTCCTTTTCCTGATCTCTATGAGTTTATACTCTGATTTGTGCTGGTAAAAGTAGGTTCACCTGCCACAGATGAGGTATGGCAGGAGCTAATATTTGCCCAACTTGAAGTAATCAGAAAAATCCACTCATAATTTGAGTGCATTTCATACTGTGGTAAATCAATAGGGCTTACTAATTTTAGATTATTTCACACACACACACGCACACACACGCACACACACACACACAAAGCAGTCAAGATAAATTGATCTTGTGGATTTTGTTTAAACAAAGCCAGGTTTATTATTTTTTAGTGTGTTTTGGCAAGTACAACCAACCTGAGTGATACCTAATAAGAATAATTTGTTTGTAGAGCAATGTTTCCAGGGACTCCATACAGACAGTTTATAATGTACTTATAAATTTTACAAGGGAGTCAATATTATTACTACTTTCCAAGAATGAAACCTGAAATTCAGGCTAAGTAGTTTAATCAATTTTATATAGCTAGCAAGTTACAAAACCATAGTCAAATATAAGTTTGTCTAAAAGCAATAACTACAAGTGCTGTTCAGAAAGTATCTAGCCAAATAGAGACATTTATCATATTAACAATGGCTGGATACTTTCTGGACAGCCCTCATATGTTCTTTTTATTACAGTAGGCTACTGTATTAATTGCCTATTAGAACAATAAAAAATTATTTGTGAATATGTAATAATGGGTTAAATTTGACATAAATGTAACACATTTTATTTATAATGAGCGTACAAGTGATGTAGCATCTTTAATACTTGTATCCTTAGAACAATTTATTCTCTGAAGATTTTTTATTATTCCTTCTCTAACTTGATTATGCTTTTAACTTAATTCCAATACGATATTTTTAAGCTAAACAATTTAAATGTTTTATGAGTAAAATCCCAATTGATAAAACATTATTATTCAATTGGTGCTATATTGAGTTCCCTGTTATGCCCTACAAACCAATCACTGATAGGTCAGTTAGAAAATTCTTGTTATAAGTCATATTTTTTGAGGTTTCTTCAGTGAAGCAGACATTACAAAAGCTATATTTAAACACAACACTATGAACTCAAGTCACAGAGGCAAAGAGAAACTTGTATTTGCTCTGAGCATCCACACATTGTAATAAAGAATATTGAATGCAATTCAAATCTAACTTCATTTGAGGATAACCCCAGGCACTTTGTGTCTGTACTTCTTGTAATTTTGTACTGGCTAATGGAAACTCATTCAGTTTTGCCTCAAAGCACCCACTAACCTCAGAACAAAAAGCATAAAAACTATTACATGATGATTAGCCTCTGTAGACCAGACACACCAGGTATGTGCAATTGCATAGTGCTGATGACTCTCAAAAAGAAAAAAAAAAACAAAAATATCTCCCTTTAAAGGGAGTGATTTGTGGAAATTGTTGCTTAATCTAAAGAGTAAAAACAAGAATTAGCAAATAGAATTGAAGGCAGTCAAAATGGATCGCACTTCACATAGCCTTTTACTATAATTATTTTTATAACAGGGCTTCTTTTCCTCTATTAGACTGCAAATATTTTGATTAGTGGGATAGTTGACTTTTGATTGTATCCCTCATAGAACCTACCATTGTGCTTTGTACTTTAATAATCATTTGTTAAATATTGTTGAGTTTAATTACATTTAGTAGCTCAAAAGTATTTTTAGATAGATAAATGAAAATAATACAAACAGATGAATTATTACCAAAGCACTTCTTAATAATATCATGAAGTATCTTTAACCAAGGTAGGAATTAAAATGTAGGAGTAAACTATAATAAGGTAAGTTCAAATTTGGAATTTGATAGACAATGTAGATTATTTTTTAGGTCTAAATATTAAAGGATGGATATTTATAAAACTTTGAAGTCTAAAATTATTTGTAGAAATGTTTGTTGAATATTATATCCAAGTTATTAAAACATTTCACAACTGGAAAATGTACAAGTGAAAGATTTGTTAAACACATTCTGAAAGTATGGAAGTAACCATATATCTTACCCTAATGCATGAAATCATATAGCAAATATAAGAAGGTCATTTGTACTTTTATTATAAAATTTTGCTTTTCTCTGGATAGGTATGCTCAATTTTTGCTATGTATTTATTTTTTAAACACGTATATTAATGTACTTAACACATTTGTTTCTGCAGTGGATGGAAATATGTTTTACTGCAGGTAAAATTGTGACTTCAGCAAATTTTATCTTGAGAAGCTCCTTGATTTCTTGTTAACATTTTCTATGTTGCCCAAATAAAGTCTTACTTTAACAAATCACTATTTTATATAATGATACTTTTGGTGAGACCTATTTAGATGGGTCTGGTATTTCCATATCAGAGTGCAAAGACAGCAAATAATTGAGTTTAGGAAGAATAATTCCTATACGGATCATATATTAATAATTTTCCTTTTATTACATATCAGCATAGTATCTATACAAAACAAAATTCATTTAAGACTAAGGCTGTCATTATTTGAATGATTAAAACAGGAAAATTACATGTGTTCACCAAAACACAAAAATGGCACTTTTGTGTAAATTACCATAGATTCTGAAATGAAAGACTGAACTTTTGAAAGATCTTGAATCTAAGAGGCCAACTCTTCTCCTATACACAACTGAGAGAACTCTAAACTTTTTTTCAGCCAACCAGTTTATATATGCCAGGGCCACAGTAGGAAAACTATTCAAGCTAGTTTAAAAAATACTTTGCAGTAAAAGCGAGCCCCTATTATCAGGCTCTCGATAGCCAGACCTCCATCCAATAATTTTTGAATATGCCATTGTTTTTTGAAGCTAATAATGGCATATTTTTGTTAATGCAATTACCCTCCAACTCAAAATGAGAATCCAAGGTTTCATAACCCTGCTGTTCTCTGATAACCAGAAATAAGTATATTTTAATATCCTAACAACCTTTTCATGATAATTTGCATCACTAATAACAAAATGGGATATTTCTATTTTAATAGTGGGTATTGGGTATATCTTTACATGACTAGATGATTATATTGGATGTGTTTTTGAGCAGAATGATGTACATGGGGAGATATTTTTGAAAATGAAAAGTCTTTCTTCTTGTTTATTTAAATTTATTTTGGTGCATACGGTGATAAGCACTAAAGTTTATCCCAGTCCTTGGGTCAGTTCTTCTTCAGATACCCTTTTAAAATTTACATGATCTATGCAAACGCACAGATTAGAAATGAAGGATATAACAAATTTTGGGATAGAGTGAGATGACTTACACAACAATTTGACTGCATTTTGTGAATAACTTTAATATATATCTAAAAACCTACGTTAACCAATATTTTAGCAAAATGGTAGTTCGTGTTTATTGCATCAGTCACTTGTAGCTCTGTGATTATGTTGTGATATGATTTCTTACATTTGCCTTAATTTTTAGGATTTTAAGATTCTAATTATAATTAAAATATATTTAAATCAACATATTATAGCAGACTTTATTTATTGCCATGAAGTCCTATTACTTTTTTCATTCAAATATCATATTTAAGGTATAGTCTAAGGCAATGATTCTCATTGATCACCTTCATCAAAATCAGTGACACTAGGTCTTTTTTTTTTTTTTTTATTTATTTATTTCAGCATATTATGGGGGTACAGATGTTTAGGTTACTTATGTTGCCCTTGCTCCCCCCCCAAGTCCGAGTTTCAAATATGTCCATCCTTCCGGTGGTGCGCATTGCACTCTTTGTGTATGAAAATACCCGTCCCCTCCTCCCCCCTCCCCCCTCCCCCCACCCAACATCCAATAGATGTTATTCTTATATGTG
>CAUYRB010077709.1:0-25068 GCA_963574695.1 Propithecus perrieri
GGGGAACTTTTTAAAATTATGAAGGCCAGGCGCTGTGTCTCATGCCTGTAATCCTACCACTTTGGGAACCCGAGGCCGGGGGACCATTTCAGGTCAGGAGTTCGAGACCAATTTGAGCAAGAGTGAGACCCCGTCTCTACATGGTGGCGCATGCCTGTAGTCCCAGCTACTCGAGAGGCTGAGGCAGAAGGATCTCTTGAGCCCAGGAGTTTGAGGTTGCTGTGAGCTAGACTACGCCACGGCACTCTAGCCCGGGCAACACAGTGAGACTCTGTCTCAAAAAAAAAAAAAAAAAAGGAGACATACAAATGGCCCAGAGAAATATGAAAAAATGCTCAACATCACAAGTCATCAGAGAAATACAAATCGAAACTGCAATTAAATATTACCTTGCCCCAGTTAAAATGTCTTTTATTCAAAAGACAGGCAATCATGAATGCTGGTGAGAATGTGGGGAAAGTGGAACACCTATACACTATTGGAAGGAATGTAAATTAGTGCAACCACTACGGAGAATATGGAGGTTTCTCAAAAAACTAAAAATAGAACCACCGTATGACCCTGCAATCCCACTGCTAGGTATATTCAAAAGAAAGGAAATTAGTATACTGAAAAGATATCTGCATTCCCATGTTTATTTCAGCACTATTCATAATAGCCAAGATTTGGAATCCACATAAGTGTCCATCAGTGGATAAACGAGTAACAAAATGTGGTGTGTGTGTGTGTATATACACACACATACAATGAAATATTATTCTGCCATAAAAAAAAGAATGAACTGACATTTGCAACATGGACAGAACTGGAGAACATTATATTAAGTGAAATAAGCCAAGCACAGAAAGACAAATTTCACGTTCTCACTCAAATTAAAACAATTGATCTCATGAAGATAGGTTGAGTAGAATGTTACTACAGGCTGGGAAAGGTAGTAGAGAGGGGAGATAAAGTGGGAATGGTTAATGGGTGCAAAATACCATTAGTCAGATAGAATGAACAGTATTTGATAGCATAACACAGTGAGTATAGTCAACAATAAGTTACTGTATACTTTAAAAGAACTAAAAGAGTAGAACTGGAATGTTCCTAACACAAAGAAATGATAAATGCTTGAAGTGATGGACACCCCAATTACTCTAATTTGATTGTTATACATTGTATGCCTGTATCAAAACATATGTACCCCATAAATATATACAACTATTATGTACCCATAATTAAAAATAAATTTTTTTTTTAAATCTACCAACAATCACAAATGAGAGTCTGTACTATGATCCTCAGGTAAAATCTTGCAAATAGTACCTCCTTCCTAAAATACCTTATTCATAAGCCCTGGAAGAGGCAAAACACTAATTGCACATTAACCATGTTTAAGAAGTCTAGCATTCAGATTGAAGCACTTAAAGTGTTTTGTTTGTTGCATTGTTCTTAAAATAATTCTTGAAATCCTGAATGGATATTTGGAAACTATTTACCAACTTGTCATAGTTCATTGATTCTAAAACACAATTTTTTTCATATCTTAACAGCTCTTATGGATCTTATAATCCATAGCATCTTATAATTAATAGCATTTTTTTCATAATGGTATTTAAATAATGATGTTCTTAAAACAAATGGTGCCTTGGAGTCAAAGAAGGAATAAGGTAGGTTCAAAGTACACAGTGTCAGCCGGGTGCAGCAGCTCACACCTGTAATCCTAGCATTCTGGGAGGCCGAGGCAGGAGGATCACTTGAGGTCAGCAGTTCGAGACCAGCCTGAGCAAGAGTGATATCCCATCTCTACAAAAAATAGAAAAGTTAGCCGGGCATGGTGGTGCACACCTCTAGTCCCAGTTGCTTGGGAGGCCGAGGGAGAAGGATCACTTGAGCCCAGGAATTTGAGGTTGTGGTGACATATGATATCACCGCACTCTAGCTGGGGTGACAGAGCGAGACTGTCTCAAAAAAAGAAAAAAAAATACAGTGCGAAATGGACTAGTGAATGACTGAAGGAATGCCTGTACAGTTGACCCTTGAACAAAACAGGGGGGAGGAGGGTATTTAGGGGGTACTGACCACTGCCCCTCGAGTCAAAAATTCACGTGTAACTTTAGACCCCCCCAAACCTTTACTAATAGCTACTGTTGACTTGAAGCCTTCCCGATAACAGAAACAGTCAGCTAACTAACACCTATTTGGCATGTTATATGTATTATATACCGTATTCTTACAATAAAATTAGAGAAAAAATGTTAAGAAAAATCATAAGAAAAAATATATTTATTATTCATTAAGTGGAAGTGGATCATCATAAAGGTCTTTGTCCTCATCATCGTCATGTTGAGCAGGCTGAGGAGGAAGAAGAGGAGGAGGGGCTGGTCTTGCTGTCAGGGCTGGCAGAGGCAGAAGAGGTGGAGGAGGGGGAGGCAGGAGAGGAAGGTGTACTGTATGTAACTTTATGGAAAATACATTGTAATTTGTCTTTTTTGCTTTTTCATTTCTCTACAAATGTTTCTATACAGTACCAATCTATCTTCCACCGTTTGCTTTCATTTTAGTGCCCATGTCATAGAAGGGTCCATATGGTATTAACAAAACAAGTCGAAAGCAGTCTTGAATAAACAGAACCCTTCCGCCAGACTGTCTAACGTCAATTTGTTTTCTGGCACTGCTCCTTCTACAGGTTCGGAAGCACTCAAGTCATCTTCTGTTTATTCCTTTGGTTTGGTGTCTATTAGCTCTTGAATTTCCCCGAGATCCATATCTTAAAACCCTTCACACATTCCCACCTTTTTTGCCATATCCACAATCTCTTTCAGGATTTCCTTGATTGGCTCTGTCATAAAATCCTGTGAAGTCGTGCACAACACCTGGACGCAGTTTTCTCCAGCAGGAATTTATTGTTTCAGGCTTGATGGCTTTCATGGCTTTTTCTGTAACTACCATGGCATCTTCAGTTGATCCTTCCAGATTTTCTTGATGTTCTCTCTATTAGGGTTCTCTTCCATAGCATTAACAATCCTTTCCATAGAATACCATGTAATGAGCCTTAAAGGTCTTTATGACCCTTTCTGGTCTAGAGGCTGAGAGACATTGTGTTTGGGGGTAAGTAGACTGCTTTGATACCTTTGGTGTTGAACTCATGGGGTTCTGGGTGGCTAGCAGCAGTGTTCAAATATCAAAAGAACCTTAAAAGGCCGTCTCTTACTGGCAAGGTACTTCCCGACTTCAGGGACAAAGTATCAATGGAACCAATCCAGAGAAATGGTTCTTATTGTCCAGGCCTTCTTGTTTTACAACCAAAAGACTGGCAGATGGTATTTATTTTTTCCTTCAAATTCAGGGGTTAGCAGCTTTCGCACAAAACAGTAGACTTAGCCTGCCCCTTTCCTGCCTTAAACCCTGGTGTTCACTTCTCTTCCTTACTATTAATAATAAATGTCCTTTGTGGTATTTTTTCCAGAATATGGCACTTTTGTTTGCATTAAAAAGCTGTTCAGGCAGATAATCTTTCTCCTCAATGATTTTCTTAATGGTGTTTGAGAATTTGTCTCCTGCCTCTTGGTCAGCAAAAGCTGCTTCTCCTGTTATTTTGATATTTTTTAAGCCAAACCTCCTAAAATTATCAAACCATCCTTTGCTGGCATTTAGACACTTCACCTTCCTTTTGCTTTAAGTTGTCATATAATTAATGACTTTGCTTTTTCCTCAAATCATATTAGAGTTATATAGGTGTGCCTTTCCTATAGCAACCCTGCACCCACATAAAAGCTGCATTTTCAATACTAGATACAAAGGTATTTAGCAAAATGTGCAAGGTTTTCACAATTGTTGGCATAGCTGCAGGGACGTCTTCACAAATTTCCTTTTCTTTTTTTTTTTTGCCGTGGTCTTTAAGCTGGATTCCTTTGTCTTGAAATGGCAGGCAATCACAGCTGCAAACCTCAATCTACAATTCATGTCAAGAATTCAACTTGTTCTTATAATGTCATGACTTTTCTCTGCTTCTTGGGAGCTCTTCCAGCATTACTAGTAGCACTTCATATGGGTCCCATGGTGTTATTCAAGGTTTATGGTATTGCACTAAACACAATGAAAAATACTCAAAACCCGTGAGAAATCACTTTTTACTGTGATAGGAAACTTACTAGAGAGATGAACTGTTTATAAGGAGACAATTAGCATCACACAGCATTTGAAGTGGATAATTGCAACACTGGAGCTCACCACAACAGCAACAGGAAGGTGGATACAAAATTATTACAATAGTACAGTAGGTATTATACTACAGTTAATTTTATGCAGTTATAGCATAATTCACTATTGCAAGGATGTGGAAATAACCCAAGTGCCCTTCAATCCACGAGTGGATTAGTAAAATATGGTATATGTATACAATGGAATACTACTCAATTACAAAAAACAATGGTGATCTAGCACCTCTTATATTATCCTGGATAGAGCTTGATCCCATCCTCCGAAGTGAGGTATCACAAGAATGGAAGAACAAGCCCCAAATGTACTTGCTATCAAATTGGCACTAACTGATCAACACTAAGGTGCTCACGTGGTAGTAATATTCACTGGGGGTTGGAGGGGTGGGGGTGGGTAAACTCACAACTAATGGATGCAGTGAGCATTGTATAGGGGAAGGGCACACCTCTAATCCTGGCTTGGGTGAAGCAAAGTCATAACATGTAACCAAAATGTTTGTACTTCCATAATATACTGAAATTTAAAAAAAAAATTTATGCAGTTATGATTTAATACTGCAGCTTTACATTTATTTATATTTCTCTCAACTGCAAATGGTATCATGTATGTATGGTCTGCAAGTGTGCAAGTTTTGATAAATTTTAACTTTTTATAATGAATTTGTGTATATTTTATGGTAGTAAATGATAAACTAGACTAGTATCTACATATATTTTATGCTTTCATGATGCCTTTTTCTTAATTATTTTGGTATTTCTAGGGTATCATTTGTGAGTTTTTTCCAAATTCTTGCAAATCTCACCCAAATTTTCCAATATATTTACTGAAAAAATCCACACATAAGTGGACCCATGCAGTTCAAACCCATGTTGTTCAAGGATCAACTGTACCGAATCATAATCCTTGCACTCACAGTTCTATTATATCTGCAGTTGGTTTCAGACAGTTATAGAAAACAATCAGTTAGTTTTCCCTCTTCCTGTTAAGTGCTACTGGCAACATCTTCCTATTTTCAGATTGAATTTTATATGCAGTGTACTTAGTTCTAGGACCAGAAAATTATTAAAGCACTCAAATTAAAGGTTCTGTTTATTATATCGTTTATGTTGATATGGGTCCCATCAAATAAAACCACTTACATTTTTCTCACATTATTTAAAGAAAGTATTGACAAAGGAAAAATCAATGTCCCAGATACTTCTTGTAGATAATTAGTTGTAATGGAAAACTTACTTAACCATGATTTATAAAGACACTGGTTACTAAAAATGCATTTTCACCTCTTAAAACCTGCTTAACTCTAAACAAAGTTGATTGAAATGCCTGTAAGAAAAAATGTAATTCAGTTCTGATCAATTCCCAGAAAATTAGTGGTCATATCAGAAAAATCTACAGACCCCCTTTGCTAAAAGGCTCTACAGAGCTGAGTTACATTCTCAACCATTAAGATAAGTCTAAAATCAATAAGACAATTAATCCAAAGGAAATATCATCATTGGTATATTGATGAATGGAAGACTAGAGTCTCTAATTTTACCAAGAAAGTACATTTTTTAAAACATTAAATGGAAAAGGGATTTAATTTAAAATTTTAACTGAAGATATTCACTATATTAAATAGTAAAAACTATCAAATTCAATTTCATTAATTAGAAATTATAATGAGTCCTCAAACATTTTAGGACCAGTATAGCATAATAATTAAGAGCATTGTTACTAACCATGTAACCTTGGGCAAGTAACCTAACCTCTCTGAATCTCAGTTTCCTCATCTGTGTAACAGGGATATTAATAACATCTATATTTAATAGGATCATTCTAAAGATTAAGTGAAATAACATATATAACTCAGTATGGCTACTAGCACATAATAAGTAGTCAATAAATGTTAGCGCTCATTATCTTAAGAATTTAGCATATGTTGTAAGCTGGGGGGTCATTTCTCATACCATTACATAATATTGTCAATCAATCTAACAAATATTAACTAGACCTTCGAGGAAATAAAAATGAGCCAATGTAGTTAGAGCAGAGTGAACAAGGGGTTGAGGGGAAAACTGGCATTAATGAGATGCCAGTTTGTAATATTATTATGTGTAATATATATACCACCTCTTATCACTGTAATGGATATGGTATATCCATAACTATATGTACCTTTATACGTGCATACACACATACACACACGGAACTCTGTAAACAAGTCTAAGTGCCTAGCACTTCATAGGTACTACATACAGGCAAGGATATAGGAAAAAGAGAAGGAAAAGATTAGAAGAGATGAATAGCAAAGAGAGAAGAAAGTGGGGAAAAGGAAGAGGGAGATGAAAAAAAGGAAGATGAAAAGGAGAGAGGAAGAAAAGATAATGGTTTTAGTTGATGAACGATCCTTGTTCAGAAAGGGCTGGATTTGCCTATATGCTTGGTTGGCATCATGACACTGAGCACACAGGAGCTAAATGAAGCACTCTAGAAAAGGGTGAATATGAGGGCCAGGAGACTCTTACAACAGTTACTGTTTATGTCAAGACCCACTGGTCCCAAGAGACCCATTTTCACATAATCTATAATTATCTCTTCGCTTTAATCGCCTTGTCATTCCTAAAGCTCTCATGGGCACTGGAAAAGGAAAAGCTCATTAACTAAACCTTTTCTCCTCTCTCCAGCCACCCATGGCTTTTAATTGCTTGGTGTGTTATTATCTAGGAGTGCAACTGGGATCATTTTCATAAGAAAGGGAGGTAGAGAGGAGGAAAGGAGCCATGAGTCCCTGAGGTATGCACCACAGACAAACCTTTGCTTTCTCAATTATTTATGCCAGCTGAGGTTTTACAGGCTGAATAAATCCATAACTCAAGTTCATTCTGAGCAGTCAGATTCTCAAGGGGGAGTAGCCCACTTGCCTATACACACTTGTGTAGTCCTCAAAGAATAACCAGAATGTAACAAGACATATGTCATCCAATTTATCACCTATCACCAAAATGTTGACACAGTGTTGATCACAGACAACACAGTGAAATAGGGAAGTATTACACGACCACCATCCAGATGGAGGGAAGCTATGGAGAGTGGTGTCACTGGGACAGGGATGTCCCAGAATGTCTTAACCTGCTACAAGCATAAAAATCCAAATATTCTATTTTTAAAACACAAATAGGTATAACACATATTCTTGAAGCTTCAAAGTCTTTAAATAGATATGCTAAAAAGAAGTTGCTATCTAACAACGTGAAGCTTTGAATAAAAAACTAAATGGAATTTTTTACCATCTGATTTTATAAATCATTTACAATAAAACCATGTATGTTGCAGTTTTTTCTCCAATCACACTTCTTTCAGGAAAATTTTAGAGTACAATCTATATGTAAGTAACAGGCATTTATGCTTTCATTCTAGTTCATATTTTCACCAAGAATAGAAAATTAAAGGATAAAACAATCACTTTCATTCTAGTTTTTTTTACACTTACATTCTTCCATTTTATAATCAGGACTAGAGAACAGCCAATGAAAAGGTATTTCTAAAATATTTTCAAAATCCATTATTGTTTAAAAATTGAAACTTTATAAGTCAACGAGGAAAGCATCTCTTTGAAATTTTACAGGCTTTGTGTCTGCCCACAAGCAGTGACCTCTGGTATATTCTGCCAAAACACTTCATTTGTCTCACAGAACAACTAATCAATTCCAGAGCCCATCAATCACTTCAGTTGTATACTAGTCTGGTCTTGCTTAGAGAAGGTCCAGATGGCTGCTTGTGTAAGTGGAATTAATAAAATTCTGATAGATTACATGGCATCAAACTACAAAACATAACAGGGAAAAACAAATCTTATTGCAGGGTGGGGTGGGTACTATATCTTCATTTACTGTATCTTTAATTCTTGCCCTAATTTCTCAATTTATGTGCCAACTTCTAGATCAAACCTTCTATGTATATAAGTCACCAAAAACGATGTCTTGTATATACAGTGTAGAACCATTTGACTCTTTGTAAAGCCCTATGCCTATTAACCACTGCTTTTTCTGCCCATCTGCAATATGAATGAAACACAGTTGACCTCAAAACTAGAGGTAAACTCAAGATTTTCTCATTCTTTTGTTTCTATAGTTCCAAACACAGATCTAATAGCATTAGCTCTCCCTTCCATTTTGTTTTGCAAATGCAAACAACTTGTGCCTAATTATATAGCCAGAATAATATGATTTTAGCTCCTAACATCAGCCCTTTGCTCTTGGTCTCCTCTGTAGGGACTCCTTACTACTCCTGAGTAACAATACTAATAAAAGCTAACAGTTATAGAGTAACTTATGTTATGCCAGATATTATTCTAAAATGTCTGTGTGCAGGTATTCATATAATCCACATAAGTATCATGTGAGACAGGTACTATAATTATCCCCATTTACAGATAAGTAACTTGCCCAAGGTAATACAGCTAGTAAGTGGTGGAACCAGCATTTGAATGCCAGCAGTCTGGCTCCACACTTTTTGTTCTTAATTAGACTCACACCATATCCCCTCTATTATGTTATAGAATAATTAACTAGCTTCAGAATGAGAAATTGGTGAATTGGTGTCAGGGCTCTGGGATATTAACATATAGATCTGTACCTGTGACATTATATTGTCACTTTCTATGACAGAGTAGAAATAAAGGTCAGAACCAAAAAGGCAGGAAGCAAGCTCAGAATTGGCCCCAGTGGCCCTTGGCTCAAGAATATTTATGTTAAAACTAAAATGGGCCCTTAACTTACCATCTATAATACACATTAGTCAGAAAACCTGCCACAACATGGAACCCATGCCTAATCAAGTGGAATTACTGTTATTGATTTTCCTGATCTTGACAAATGTGAAAAAAATTTGGAGTTTATATATTAAAGTCTCCAAAACAGACCTTTAAAATACATTATTTTATGACCTTCTTAAAAACAATGGTTCTATAGAAAAACTTTTTCCTTTCATGGAGTTTACCATTTGATGTTTCTAAGACTCTAAAATCTAACATCGCTTTCGCCTCAGCTAAACATAATTCTGCCACGAAACTGCAATCAATTTAAGTACAATCTTCTCTTAGAAAAACATCAGGTATTATAGTTCACCAAAGCACAAGGAAAATTTGATTACATAACTTCAAGAAATAACCTGTTTTCATTGTTCCAACTGCATTCTAATGCTTAAGAAACCATAGGGACTGCATCTGGTCCTTCACTGGAATAATCCAACATTTCGGTACATAAGAATTTTTATTGTGATCTAATTTGTTATAATGGAATTCTGTTACACTATAAAATGAATTCCCTCAATATAAAAATATGACTAGTTGCTGTGATTTCTGATCTGCTATGGTAGTGACAAAATTACTGTTTATAACAGTTAAAAGGCTTTCAATGGCTTGTTCACATTCATGTCTCTTAGTGTTTGATATCTTAACAATATGTTCAGAATATGAAGATTTAGATGATATCATAAGAACACTAATACTTAAATGACTTAATGAATAAGGCCAAGTCTAAACAGTTTTGCCCATAGCAAAGGTTCATATTTCACTCAATTAATATTTATTAAACATACTTCCACATAAATGCCCAAAGTATTAAAAACAATGCTATACAAAAATGAAGAAAGTGGCCAGGCATGGTGGCTCACGCTTGTAATCCTAGCACGCTGGGAGGCCGAGGAGGGAGTATTGCTGGAGGTGAGGAGTTCAAGACCAGTCTGAGGAAGGGCAAGACCCCATTTCAACAAAAAACAGAAAAATCATCTGGGTGTAGTGGCCCATGCCTGCAGTCCCTGCTACACAGGAGGCTGAGGCAGGAGGATCACTTGAGACCAGGAGTATGAGGCTAACTCTATATAAGCAAATTTCACTAAACTATCAGTTCTTTGAGGGAAGCAGTTGTAGCTACCTCCCAAGTTCTGAGCACTTTTATTGGACACATACTAAGATCTGGGACCTTCTTAGATAGTAAGAATGTAGAGATGGATAAAATATGATCCTTGCCCTCAAAAACTAAAAGTTTAGTGTAGGGGATAAAGTTTTTTAAAAATTATAATTCAATTTGGTATAATATGATAAATTCTATAAAAAAATGTAAACAAAGGACTATGGGAACACAGAGAAGAAATGACTGCTTCCCCTCCTATTACCTAGTAAAATGACTATGAAGGTTTCCGGACTTGAACATTTAATAAATTTTGATTAGTAGGGTTAAGGTTCTAAAATGCCATTTTTTAGAAGACTCTATAGACAGAATATACAAATTAAGAACCCCCAAACACTTTCTGAATATATTAGAGTTGAAGGAAGGGTTAAATTCTGAAAATGGCTTTTAAACTATGCTTCCTCAAAACTTTCATGGGCTCCTCAGAGTTCTCAGAGTCCATTACAGGGATCAGAGTGGCAAATGTACTCCAGGCCCGTAGCAGCCTTAAAGAGTATCTTTATTCCCCCCAAATCTCCACCAGCCTTCCCATCCTACATAAACATGGAATCTAAGTGAAAATAGTGTGCTTGTTATGCAAATAGATTCAAGACAGGCCCCATAGTATTAACTGACTACCTGGTCAGTAAGAGGAAACTGAGCATTTCAAGTTTTTAATTCACAGAGGTACCACCAATAACTTTCTTTTATAATGGTACCTGGAGTTCATATTGCTATTTCTTTATGTGGTGAATAACATCAGTGAACTCTTTTCTGCAAGGGTGAAGCATAAACTGTTGGTACAATATCCTCTTTATTCTATGAAGATAGGTATTTTGCTTCAATAAATGTAGGTGATCCCAGATTTTCACTTGAAAATTAGACCTCATTTAATTCATGCTAACGAATAAGTAAAGCAACGCTCAGCTAACTCAAAAAGAGTAAGAGCATTAGAGATTTCTGTTTTTTGTTTAGCTTGTAAAGTAACAATCTTAGAAGAATGTGTCTTATGACTCTTTAAAGCAGCATAGAATCCTTTTTTCTGATTTGTACATAGTGCTGAAAGAAAAAGATTAAGAATATTTTACACAAAATTTAAGAGCTTTAAGTAATACAAAATGATCTTTAAAATTTTTTTTAATGTGGTAAAAATCCCATAATATAAAATTTAGCTGCTTAACCATTTCTACAGGTCAGTAGTGTTAAGTATCTTCATACTGTTGTATAATCTCCAGAACTATTTCATCTTGCAAAACTTAAACCCTACCCCATTCCCACCCACCCCCCCCGCCCCGGGAAAACCCGATTCTACATCCAAATTACATGAATTTGACTACTCTAGAAACCTCATATAAGTATACAGTATTTGTCTTTTCGTGACTGCCTTATTTCCTCAAGGTTCATGCATGATGTGGCATGTGTCAAAATTTCCCTCCTTTTTAAGGCTGGATGATATTCCACTGTATACACCACATTTCGTTTATCCATTCATCCCTCAGTGGACACTTTGATTGCATCCACCTCTTGGCTACTGTAAATAGTGCTGCTATGAACATGGGTGTGCAAATATGTTTTTGCAATCCTGCTTTCAAATCTTCTGGATATATACCCAGCAGTGGAATTGCTAGATAATATGGTAATTCTATTTTTAACTTTTTGAGGAAACTTTATACTGTTTTCCATAGTGGCTATACCATTTTACACTCCACAATGACTTTTAATTTAGAGTAAATTAAATTAAAATCACTTTTAATTAAAGTAAATAATGAAAATTAAAATCTTTAAAAGAAATACTGGTATTTTGAGAAAAATCAGATTTAGTTGGCAAGGTAAGTTTTTGTTTCTCACACAAGATTGGGGAGGGGAAAGGCACTGATTCAGATAGTTATTATCAGACACTGATGAAAAGTAATTATTATCACTTATTAAGACAACCATCTGGTGCTGGTTCAGACATTTATTGATTTTAAAGATTATATACCTAAAACATTCTTTCCTGCCATCTATTAACCTACTAGAGATACCACCATATCAGTTTTATATTAAGAAATAGTGCTTCACCAATTGAAGATTTCAGGATTAAATATATATATACACAAACACACACACGCACATATATATATATTCCTATTATTAAAGAGGAAAACAGAAATTACCTGATGGTTTCCTCATGGTATAGAGAACTAACAACTGGTCCACCAAAACCAGAATCTGCTTCTTTTCCTTTCTTCTCTGGTATCTGTTGGGGGGGAGGAGAAGGTAGGAAAAAACACAGCAATGAAAGCAGTGTATATTTAAACCAGTTACACAATATTACTTTGCTAAGAAATACTAAGGATTTTACCATTTCTTCAAGCCCTATTAACAATTTTAAAGTGGTATCAGAAAGGCAATAGGACTCTCAGGTCATCATAGTGGGATGGGTATCCGCTGGCAATCTAAGGTCATTTCAGCACCACCTTCTGGAGCCACCAAAAAGTGATTCCCCTAGCTGACTGTGAGATAATGTTTGATGTGGAAAATACTGATGTTCATGTGAAAAAATGAAAATGAAATATGAAATATAAATACCAGACATGAATGGGATCAGCAAAATCATATGTAGATTTATAAAATTAAAGTTCCCAAATACGAAATAAGCTAAAATAAGGTAAAACTTCAAATTCAATCACAAAGAAAAAAATTTTTTAAATATTTTTAGGTGGAAAAAAGGAAGGTAGGGATAGGAAAGGAGGCTTATATCTAAAATAAAAGAAGAAGCAAACTGCTATGGAAATTCCTTCCAAACTCAAGGATTCAATAGGCCTTGCCTCTGTATGTTCTCAAAAAACACAAAAGATTAATTTAGAAATAAGATTCTTTCTAAAATATGTTATGTAGAAGCAATGAACTTGGATAATATTGTCTGAAAGGATCAAACTGAAACCTCTGCAAAAGCCCACATCCTCTGCAACATCGAGTTTTTAGACCAGGACACCCTATAAAAGTGAAAACTCTGACTCTGAACATAAATATTAGAGTCAAAATTAAATTATTTTATTGTTTAATTTCACTAAAAAATGACTAGTTTACTTTGAAAAATAGAGGCAATCCCATATTTCCCATATTTTTTCCCTGTACTTTAAAGAAGGGGTGTTATTGTTGTTACCTTTATTTTTTAGGTCTACGGATCATTGGCTTGAGGAGACAGCATATTCTATCAGTTTCTAATACTACTGGGGGAA
Source organism: Propithecus perrieri (assembly GCA_963574695.1). Lineage (NCBI taxonomy): Eukaryota > Metazoa > Chordata > Mammalia > Primates > Indriidae > Propithecus > Propithecus perrieri. The sequence continues at coordinate 13,358 of CAUYRB010077709.1, forward strand.
CTATGGTTTCAAAAAATGGTGGAAATTTTTGAGGAGATGAATCAAGTCAGTTATCAACTCATGATAGAAACAAAGTTACAAAATCATAAACTATTAACATGATTAAATGACAAAGTATAAAAAGTATATTAGCATGATGCTAGAAAATAAGATGCTCTAAGTAAATGCCAGATCTCTCCATTTCTCTGAGGACCATTCTTAGAGAATAAATGCTGCAAAGAATTTCTTTGATAGAGAATGATTTTCTTTATACTAAAAAAAAGTACAGATGGTCCCCAATTTACAATGGTTCAACTTAGGATTTTTCGACTTTATGATGAGTTTATCAGGGTATTAAATGCATTTTCAATTTATGATATTTTTGACTTATGATGGATTTATCAGGACATAGCCTCATTGTAGGTCAAGCAACATCTGTACAATCAAAGGGAGAACTTATTTTATTCAATCCAATCATATTCTAAACATATGCTCCATTGGTAAAGTTGAAACATACTTCGTGCTCAAGAGATGATTACTAAATAATAAAAATGAAAAATGAGAAAACTAGATACTAAAGGAAAAGAAAAAGAGATAGAGCCAAGCATAGAGTGTTAAGCATAGCTTCTTGAAAAAGAACCGAATCCTGGAAGGTAACATAGGAGAAAACCTAGGTGATCTTGGATTTGGCAAAGACATTTTATATGCAACACCAAAAGCATCACCCATGAAAGAAAAAATTGATTAGTTGGTCTTTATTAAGATTAAAAACTTCTGCTCTGTGAAAGATATTGTTCAGACAATGAAATGACAAGCCACAGACTGGGAAAAAATCTTTGCAAAACACCTATCTAGGACTCGTATCCAAAATATCCAAAGAATCCTTAAAACTCAACAATAAGAAAACAAATTATCCAATTAAAAATGAGTAAAAGATCTGAACAGACACCTTACCAAAGAACATACATAGATGGCAAATAAACAGGTGAAAAGATGAGCAACATCATGTCATTAGGGAAATGCAAATTAAAACAATGAGAAACCACTATACACTTACTAGAATGGCTAAAATCCAGCATGTCCTTTAATAGATGAATGGCTAAACAAATGGTACATCCATAAAATAGAATATTATTCAGTGACAAAAAGAAATGAGCTATTCTAGACTAAGAAAAAATAGAGAAAAATCAAATAACTGTACTCAGAAATGAAAGAGGAGACATTATAATGGTGCCACTGAAATGCAAAGGATCATAAGAGGCACCTATGAAAAATTATACACCTAAAAATTGGATAATCTAGAAGAAATGGATACATTCCTAGAAACATATAATCCACCAAGACTGAATCATGAAGAAATAAAAAAAATCTGAACAGACCTATAACCATTAAGAAATTGAATGAATAATCAAAAACTTCTCAACAAAGAAAAGCCCAGGACCGGCTGGCTTCACTGGAGAATTTTTTCAAACATTTAAAGAAGAATTAACATCAATCCTCCTCAAACTTCAAAAAACTGAAGAGGAGGGAACCTTCTAAATTCATTTTATGAGGCCAGCATTACTCTAATACCAAAGCCAAACAAAGACACCATAAGAAAACAAAACTACAGACCAATATCCCTGATGAACATTGATGTAAAAATCAACTAAATACTAGCAAACCAAATTTAACAGCACATTAAAGGGATTATACACCATGTCCAAGTGGGATTTATTCCTGGAATGCAAGGATGGTTCAACATACAAAAACCAATCAACATAATATGCCACCTTAACACAATGAAGGATAAAAGCCACATGATTACCTTCATATAGAAAAGCATCTGACAAAATTCAATGATCTTCCAATAAACTAGGAATAGAAGAAAACTACCTTAACATAAAGGCTGTATATGAAAAGGCCATAGCTAACAACATATGTAATGGTGAGAAACTGAAAGCTTTCCTTCTAAGATCAAGAATAAGGTAAGTATACCCACTCTCATTACTTCTATTTAAGATGGTATCCTAGCCAGAGCAATCAGGCAAGAAAAAGAAATTTAAAAAAAGGCATCCAAAGTGGGAAGAAAGAGGTAAAACCTTCTCTGTTGATCGATAACATGATCTTCTTATATGTCGAAAATCCTAAAGATTCCACCAAAACTGTTAGAACTAATAAATACAGCAAAGTTGCAAGATACAAAATCAACACACAAAAATTAAGTTTTATCTGAGGGAGACAGAAAATAAATAAATAAGTTTTCCAATATTAAAAAGTGATAAATGTTATGGGAAAAAACAGGCCTGGGGAAAGGGTTGCAATTTTAAATAAGATGGTCAGGGCGGTCCTCATTGAGAAGGCCATTTGAATAAAGACATAAAGGAAGTGAAGAAGTGAGTCTTACAGATATCTGGAGTAGATTGCTCCAGGTACAGGAAACAGCCAGTGCAAAGGCCCTGTGATGAGGGTATGCTAGAATGTTAGAGAACTTACATGTTCATGTCCTTTGCCTACTCTAGTTAAGGCGAAGAATATATTTGAGGGGGCAAGAGGCAAGAAGACAAGGTTGTTCATGAGACAATCACAGTTTCTACTGCTGTCATTCACTTAACCTCTTAATGTGAAACAGATGATTTAGAAGAGATATATGGTCTGCTTGGCAATTATTTGCTGTGAAAATACAAACTAGTAATTAGGAGTTATGTGGTATATTGAAAAGGGATGAATACAGTTCTTTTTCATTTAATAGCCTTTATTTTTAAAAGCAGTTTTAGGTTTACAGAAAAATGAATAAAAAATACAGAGAATTCTCTTATGTCCCCCCACCCATTTCCCCCTATTACTAACATCTTGTATTAGTAGGGCACCTTTGTTAAAACTGATGAGCCAATATTGATAAACTGCTATTAATTAAAGTCCATAATTTACATTAGGGTTCATTCTTTGTGTTGTACATTCTATAGGTTTTGACAAATGTATAATGACATGTATCCACCATTGTAGTATCATTCAGAATAGTTTCACTGCCCTAAATATCCTGTGTCCCACTTATTTATCCCTCCCTCCCTCTCTCCCCGCTGAATCCCTGGCAACAGCTGATCTTTTCACTGTCTCCATAGTTTTACCTTTTCCAGAACGTCATACAGTTGGAATCATATGGTGTATAGCCCTTTCAGATTGGCTTCTCTTTCACTTAGTAATGTGCATTTAAGGTTTTTCCATGTCTTTGACGGTTTGATAGCTTATTTCTTTTTTAAAGAAATCTTAAATCTTGTTGTAAAAAAAAAAACAACATAAAATACCATCTTAACCATTTTTAAATATACAATTCAGTGGTGTTAACTATATTCTCCCTCCCCAGGCCCACAATACAAGATGATTTTTTTTCTGATCTTCACCATAACACCGTGAACTTCACCATAAGACTTTGAGACCCTGGGAGGTAAAACCCACCCAAGTGGAAGGCCCTCCTAAGGCCGGGCAGGAGTTTTTTGACCCTTAGTCCACCCTTAACCTCCAACAATTCACCAATTATCATTTAAGTATTCTACTGTTTTATGGCTCAAGCATCCTGTTATCTTGGCTATGATTCTCTATATTCACCTGTCTCTCTAGTTTTAGGGGTGGCAGTTTGAACTGGTACCTCAAATCTCTGAGAGATCTAAGAACAGTCCCTGATTTTCAGTTTGGTCAGATTTTTGTTGTTGCTGTTGTTTTTGAGGACAGGAGTGGTAATTTGCAAGTTCTTGACATGTCAAGGTAGAAACAAGAAGTACAGTTATCTTTTAAAGAGATTGTAAAATGAACAAAAGAGCCTTTTATATTTATCCACATATTTAGCACTTCCAGTACTCTTCATACCTTTATATAGGTCCAAATTTCCATCTGATACACTTTTCCTTTCCCATAAAGAAGTTCCTTTAACATTTACTGTAGTGCAAGTCAGTCAGCAATAAAAATTATCTCGTTTTGTCTGAAAAAAGTCTTTATTTCACCCTCACGTTTTTTGTACTGACATGAGATTCACACAACAAATTCAACCATTTTAAAGTGTACAATTGAGTGACATTTAATACATTCACAATGTTGTGCAACCATTACCTCTATCTAGTTTCCCAACATATTCGTCATGCCCCCAAAAAGCTTTGAAACCATTAACCAAGCAGTCACTCCCTATTCTCTTCTCCCCAAGCCCTGGCAACCACCAATCTGCTTTCTGTCTCTATGGATTTAACCATTCCAGATATTTATATAAATCATACAATACATGAACTTTCATGTCTGGTTTCTCTCACTTAGCACAATGTTTTCAAGGTCCATCCACATTATAGCATGTATCAGTTCTTCATTCTTTTCATGGTTGAATCATATTCTGTTGTAAGTACCAATATCAAGTACCAGTACCATTTTGTTTATCCATTCATCAGATGGACATTTGAATTGTTTCCACTTTTTGGCTATTGTGAATACTGCTGCTATGAACATTTATGTACAGGTATTTGAGTACCTATTTTCAATTCTTTGGGGTTATATATGTAGGAGTGGAATTACTGGATTATATAGTAATTCTATTTAATATTTTTAACTTTTTGAGAAACCACCGAATTGTTTTTCATGACAACTATACCACTGTACATTTTTACCAGCAATATACAATGCTTTCAATTTCTCCACACTCCTGCCAACACTTGTTATTAATACGATGTTTTTTCTTATGGACATCCTACTGGGTGTGAAGTCATATTTCATTGTGGTTTTGAGATACCGCTCGATGACTAGTTCATGTGATTACGCACCATTGTCTTTGGAGAAATGTCTAAGTCCTTTTCTCATTTATTAGTGGGATTGTCTTTTTGTAGTTGAGTTGTAAGAGTTACTTATATATTCTGAATACTAGACCTTTATCAGATATATGATTTGCAAAAAATATCCTCCCATTTCTTTTCATTTTTTTTTTTTTTTGAGACAGGGTCTTGTTCTGTCACTGGGCTGGAGTGCAGTGGTGTCATCATAGCTCACTTGAACCTCAAACTCCTAGGCTTAAGCATTTCCTCCTGCTTCAGCCTCCCCAGTAGCTGGGACTACATGCATGCGCCACCACACCTGACTGATTTTTCTATTTTTTGTAGAGATGAGGTCTTGCTCTTGCTTGGGCTGGTCTTGAACTCCTGGTCTCAAGCAATCCTCCTGCCTTGGCCTCCCAGAGGGCTAGGATTACAGGTGTGAGCCATCTCGCTCAGCCCCTCTTTTCACTTTCTTGATAGTGTCTTCGGACGCACAAAAGTTTTTAAAATTGATGAAGTCCTATTTATCTTTTATGTTGCTTGAGATTTTGGTGTCAGATATCTAAGAGTCCGTGGCCAAATTCAAGGTTATTAAGATATGCCTCTATGATTTCTTCAAAGGTATTTTTAGTTTTAACTTAGGTTGCACTGATCCATTTTAATTTTTGTATATGTTGTGAGATAGGAAAGCACCTTCATTCTTTTACAAGTGGATATCCAGTTGTCCCAGCATCATTTGTTGACATTATTCTTTCCCCATTAAATGGTCTTGGCACCCTTGTTGAAAAATCAATTGACCATAAACTTGAGGGTTCATTTCTGGACCCTTAATTTTGGTCCATTGGTCTATATGTTATCCCTATGCTAGTACCACACTGTTTGAATTACTGTAGCTTTGCAGTTAAGTTTTGAAATTGCAAAGTGTAAATTTTCCAGTTTTGTTCTTTTTCAATACTGTTTTGACTATATAGGGCCCTCTGCAAGTCTATTAATACATCAATTTGAGGATAAGCTTTTCTATTTCTGCAAAAAAGAGCAGCTGAAATTTTGGTAGAGATTGCACTGAATCTTTTGATTGACTTGGGCAGTGGTGCTGTCTTAACAAAATTAATTTTCCAAATTTATTTAGATCATCTTTAATTTCTTTCTACAATATAGTTTGCAATGTAAAATCTTCCATGACCTTAGTTAAATTACTTCCTGGTATTTTATTCTTTTGGATGTTACTGTAAATGGAATTGTTCTCTTTCTTTCCATCATAGAGTGTGTGTTGCCAGTCTAAAGGAACACAGGGTGGGTATGGTGGCACACCCCTATAATCCCAGCACTCTGGGAGGCTCAGGCAAGAGGATTGCTTGAGGCCAGGAGTTTGAGGTTCCAGTGAGCCGTAATCATGCCACTGTACTCCAGCAGTGGTATAGTGGTGTGACACAGTGAGACCCTGCCTCTAAAAAAAAAAGGAACAGTGATTTTTGCATGTTGATCTTGTATCTTGCAACTTTGCTGAATTAGTTTATTATCTAGTAGTTTCTTAGTAGATTCTTTGGATTTTCTATCTATGTATAGGATCATATCATCTATGAACAGAGATTTTACTTTTTCCTTTCCAGTTTGGATGCTTTTTCATTTTTTTATCTAATTGTTCTGGCTGGAATTTACATGTACAATGCTGAATAGCAGTAGTGAAAGCAAGAAACCTTGTCTTATTCTGGATCTTAGGAGGAAAGCTTTCAATCTTTCATTATTGAGTGTGATGTTACCTATAGGTTTTCCACAAATGTTCACTACCATGTTACCTAAATTTCACTTTTTTTTTTTGGAGACAGCGTCTGTCACCCAGGCTGGAGTGTAGTGGTACAATCATAGCTCACTGTAGCCTCAAACTACTGGGTTCAAGCTATCCTCCTGTCTCAGCCTTCCCAGTAGCTAGATACAGGAGTGTGCCACCATGCCTGGCTGATTTGTAAATTTTTTTTGTAGAGATAGGGTTTTGCTATGTTGCCCAGGCTGGTCTCGAACTCCTGACCTCCATCAATCTTCCTGCCTTGGCCTCCTAAAGTGCTACATTACAGGCATGAGCCACTGTGCTGGCCTCATCTTCATTTTTGAAAGCTATTTTAAATGCATACGGAATTATAGGTTGATATTCTTCTCCTTTTGATGACAACCTATTGGCCTCAGACTTCTCAAAAGAAGACTGCTGTAGTTCTACCTTAGTTCCTCTATATCATATGTTTTGCCTGGCTGCTTTTAAGATTTTCTCTTTTTCACTGGTTTTCAATATTTTGATGTGTACTGATATAGTTTGGTTACATTTCTTCTGCTTGGGGTTTATTAAGTTTCTTGGATCTATGGACTTATTACAGTGATTCTCAACTAGGGGCAATTTTTTTTGTCCCCACCTCCCCTCAGGCCCCCAGACATCTGGCGTGTCTGGGGCAATTTTTGGTTGTCACATTCACTATTGGCATCTAGTGAATAGAGACCAGAGTTGCTGATAAATGTCCTATAATGCACAGGACAGCCCTCCACAATAAAGAATTTTCCAGCCCAGAATATCAGTGGTACGAAGATTGAAAAATTCTGCATTACAGTATTTATGAAATGTTTAAAATTTCAGCCATTATTTTTAAATGTTCTTCTGTCTTCTCTCTTACTTTGTTCTTCTTTTTGGGACTCCAATTATATGTAAGCTACATTGCTTGATATTTTCCCACAGCTTACTGGAGTTCTGTTCCTTTTTTGTTCAGTCTTTTTATGCTCTGTGGTTCATTTTGATTAGTTACACTTGCTACCTCTTCAGGTTCACTGGTCTTTTCTTGTGAAATGTCTTATCTGTTGTTAATCCTATCCAATATATTTTTCACTTCAGATATTATATTTTTCCATCTCCAGATATTACATTTTTCCATCTCCAGAATTTCCATTTGGGTCTCTTTGTATTTTCCATTTTTCTCTACATTATGTTCATTTTTTCCTCTACTTTCTTGAATTTATAGAGTATATAATAGGTGTTTTCATGTCCTTGTCTGGTATTTCATCATCTCTATCATTTCGACATCTACTTTTATTGACAGGTTTTTCTCCTGGGTCAGATTTTCCTGTGGGTTTTCTTTGGTGGAGGGGAGTGGGGGAGGGCATGCTTGAAAGACTTTTCCTATAAGCCAGGTATTGTAAATTTTACATTCTTGCTTGGATTTTGTTGTGTTCCTTTAAATTATGTTGGGCTTCGTTCTGGCATGAGTTAAGTTACTTGGAATCAATCTGATCTTTTGGAGCCTCACTTTTAAACAAGGCAGCCTTTAATATAGGGCTTAATTTAGCCCCACTACTGAAGTGAAACCCTCTGAGGCCTCTCAGGCCCCATGTGTTACAGTTTCTTTCCAGTCTTGACCGGTACAAAGCAGAATATTATCAGTCCTATGTCAGCTCCAGAAATTGTTTGCCTTACTGCATTCTTGTGTTTCTTTCCCCAGCCTATCAGTTTCTTCTCACACATGCATAGATTAGCATTCAGCCAATGGGACCCCTCTACAGAGCCACAGAATTCGCTATGCAGGATCATCCTCTCTGGTACTCAGTCCTGCAAATTCTAGCTCAAATTGGCGAAAATGTCAAGCAATTTTAGGTTCCCTATCCTTGCAGCCTGGAAAATGCTTCCAGGCAATAAATTGAGTTACCTGTAGGGTTTAGCTTGTTTGTTTCCCTTCTCTCATAATTTTACACTGCTTATAATGCAATGTCTGAAAATTAGTTTCATCCAGTAATTTCAGCCATGTGTCTGGTTTTTTTCTTATTTTTGGCAAAAGGGTAAATCTCATCCCTATTACTCCACCATGCCCAGAAGCAGAAGTCTCACAAACATTAATTTTAAAGCCAACATAATAATCCATGCAGCAATATAATTTACCCAACCATTATCTGACAGTTGTATATTTAGGTTATTTTCACTTTTTTACTCATAAAGATACAAGGAATACCTTTATGCATAAGAAATAATGTAGTTTTAATTAAAATCTTTAGGGAAAAAAACTGACCCCATAATTTGACTATGTTGTATTCTAAATATATTTTTTTCCTGTGATTTGTCCCTCTTTCTAAAGCAACTGCACAAATACACAAATTGGAACGGTGGTGTCAACTTTTTGTAGGGGACAAAAAAGATTATATCTTAGGCAGAAATAGTATTTTAAAAATAATCTGCCATTATCCAATTGAATCCGGAATGACGATGCCAAAGATGCATTAGTTTTCCTTTCCATCCACTTCATCTACCAAAGGATGTAAACTTTGGCTACTTTATCCCCTTGATTTCCACTCCAACGAAATGTCTCTCACAGAGGCTTAGAAGTTTATTCCATTTCTCTCTACTCAAAATCCATTAAGTTACTTTTATGTTGTATCAGCAGTTGAAGAAAGAGATTCCAATTTGGCAGCCAATAGGATATAATTTGCCAATTCTTATATTGCCTTAGACTCTATTAGTTGAGACACTGAAATGCTCCTTCACTCAAAGAGGAAAGGCTAAGTTGTTGGCTGAATCTTTATCACTTGATTCAGACTCTACCTTGGTCAGTTTCAGAATCCAGATTTTAAAACCTTGTGAAACTTTCTATCTGAAAAAGCAACCATTCCAAAGATTAATAGGCTAATATATACAAAAAGGACATTTCTTTCTTCCATGTATTATTTTTGGGATTCTGTTTCACTAGTTTGTTTGTTTGATTCATTTATAGTTCTAACAGCAGGACTTTGGACAAATTAATTTACCTCTCTGCCTTGGTTTCCTCATTTGTAAAAATGGGAATATAGTACCTATCTCATATCATTGTTTTAAGGACTTAAAATACATATGTAAATAGAACAGTATCAGTGCAAAGTGGACATTATGTGTTAGCTGATATATTATTCTTGGCCAAAATATGGCCATTTCTGAAAGCAAAATTGTCTCAACAACACAGACACAAGATGTTCTGATGTGGGGACTTAAAATATTGTAACATGAGTCTTTACCAAATAGCTCTAAACTTCTGACTCTCCTGATAAAACAACAAATCCCCAAAACAAACAAACAAAATACCTCTGTCATAAGAAAAAGAGAAAACTAGTACTCTTTACTAGTACTAGTAAGGAGTATCTTCCATATGCTTATATTATCCTATTTCAATGTCAAAACAATTCTATAAATCTGGCATCATCACTGTATTTCATTTTAATCTAAGACATCATTAATGATAAGAAACACCCTTATTTTCTATAATGCTAAGAATGAAAAAAAAGCCAATTAAATATCATATACCATCAATTTTAAGATTCAGATTTTAAAAATGTTAAAAATTAAATATTTGCCTTAGATTTGATGAAATATATCTTACAGATCAGAAAACAGAAGAAAGGTGAAATACTCAGTACCCACATATTAAGTGGCAGAATTGGGATTCAAACCAAGATCTTCTGATATTCAAGGTCTGTATTCTTTCTATTAAACTATCCTCCTTCCCCAAGCTATTTTGGAAACTATTATTACACAATGAAAATATTCCGAAATATTTTTCTGTTCCTTAAGTGTACTTTTTAAATTTTTACATAAAGTACTTCATTAGTTCAAAGTGAAAACTTCAAAATTAAATATGCACTCTAATTTTTGAAGCTAAATTATGATAAATTATGCACAATTTAGTTACTAGACTAATGCTGCAATTCTAAATCCTTAAAATAACACTTTTCTAACGATACTTTAAAAATATTCAATTATTGTTTTTTCCTGAAACATGAATAATTATTCATTTCTACATAGAAAAGTAAGAATATTGATCTCATCTATTTGTCATTAAGAACATTACAAAAGAAAACTTTACCATGAAAATATTGTTGGTTGCTATTTATAACAGTAATATTTAGAAAATTTCTCAAGAAAGGGAAATTCCATAAATCTATTTTTAACCTTAGTTTCTCTTGAAATTACAAACATACAGCAGAGTTTAAAAAAAAATCATCTCCTAAAAACCTCAAAAATTGGACATACATAAGGATGTCAATTGTCTAGAAATATTGCATAAATGCTTAAATTGGTATTGGAAAACAATTTTTAAATATAAAGAAAGAGAGCAGAATGATATGTGCAAGTAGATATTTCATCCAAACCTCAAAATCTCAGCCTTTCCTAATATTTTTTTGTATATATATACTATACATATTAGCTAACAAATTTTAAAAGACAAAAATAACTACCGAGCATGGTGGCTTGCACCTGTATTCCCAGCACTTTGGGAGGCCAGGGTAGGAGGATTGCTTGAGGCCAGGAGTTTGCGATCAGCCTGGACAACATAGTGAGACCCTGTCTCTACATAAAAATTAGCTAGATGTGGTAGCTTGTTTTTGTAGTCCTAGCTACTGGGGAGGCTGAAACAGGAGGACTGCCTGAGCCCAGGAGTATGAGGTTACAGTGAGCTATGATCGCACCGCAGCACTCTAGCCTAGGCAACAAAGTGAGGCCCTATCTCTTAAAAAATTAAAAAAAAAAAAAAAGTTTTAAAAGATGAAAAAAACTGAAAAATTTTTTTTATAAAATACTTTAATCTATACCACAGAAATATGTGAGAGATATTTTTTCCATATAATATGATCAACAGAACTCCAATGATTCCCTTATAGTCCTTAATGTCATCACTCTGTAACAAAAAAACAAAAAATGGTAAATTGCTCTCTACTACCCTACAATGGAATTTAAGAATAAATATTATATTAATTTTATCTTAATTTCCTGGCTTTTGTCAATTGTCTTGGTGCTAGGGTGCTTTAAAACTAAGGTACAGGCCGGGCGCGGTGGCTCACGCCTGTAATCCTAGCTCTCTGGGAGGCCGAGGCGGGCGGATTGTTTGAGCTCAGGAGTTCGAAACCAGCCTGAGCAAGAGCGAAACCCCGTCTCTACTAAAATTAGAAAGAAATTAATTGGACAACTAAAAA
>CAUYRB010077710.1:0-24964 GCA_963574695.1 Propithecus perrieri
TTGTCCAGATCATTTCTTTCTATTTTTTAGTAGAGACGGGGTCTCGCTCTTGCTCAGGCTGGTCTCGAACTCCTGACCTTGAGTGATCCACCCACCTCGGCCTCCCAGAGTGCTAGGATTACAGGCGTGAGCCACCGCGCCCGGCCTATTTTTGAAGCTTTTGATTGTATTTTCCATTTCTTGTATTGAATTCTTCGCTTCTACGATTTCTGTTTGTTTCAATTTTATGATATTTATCTCTTTGTTGAATTTCTCATTCAGATCATAAATTGTTTTCCTGATTCCTTTCCATTGTTTATCTGTGTTCTATTGTATCTCACTGAGCTGATTTGACATCATTATTTTGAATTTTTGTTCAGGCATTTCATAGATTTACTTTTTCATTGAAATCTCTTGGTAAAGAATTATTGTGCTCCTTTGGAAGTGCCATGTCTCCTTGATTTTTCATGATTTTTGTGTCCTTACATTGATATATGTGCATCTGGTATAGCAGTGACTTCTTACATTTTTTAGGTTGGTTTTCAGAAGGAAGGACTTTTTCCTATTGATGTGTATTAATGTTAGTTGGGTATGGCACTGTGACTTTGATTCTGGGTGGGCATAGTGAAGTCGTCTCCATATGATTTTTTCAACTGTAATCAGCATTAGTTTTGTCTCTGAGCTCCTCAGTGGCGTAGGGTGTGGTTGTTATTAGAGTTTATTAGAGGTTGTGTTGAGTTTTTTGGGGGGATGGGGATCTCAGGTGGGCCACTCCATTGGCACTGGTTGTGGCAGTGGTGGTTCCTTGGACCTTTGGGCTGTGCACATGGGCATTCGTGATAGTGGGTCTGTGTGGGCTGATCCTTGGGCCTCTAGACATCTTGATGCTATGCACCAGTAGTGACAGAGGTAGGCTGGTCAAGCAGGTTCTAGGGCCCCTTAGTGATGTGATATCATCAATGGCAGTAGTGGTAGTGAGACAACTCTAGGGCCTTCATGTCACACACACAAGGCAGCCCAGTCTCCAGGCTCCCTGGTGGCACATATGGATGGGTGCCAATTGTGTCAGTGGTGGAAGGCTGAATGAGCCTGTCCTAAAGCCCTCAGAAGGCATGCATAGGCAACAGTGCTGCTGCATGAGGCAGGCTTCTACTCAGTCTCAACAACAGGCTGCAATGGGCAGGGTGGGTTGATCTCCTGGCCCCCAGAGAACATGCTTATGTGGCAGTGCCAGTGGCAGTGGTGGTGGGTGGGTGGACCTGGTCTCAGGCCCCTGGTTGGCACCCACACGGGCTATTCCCCGGGCCTCTAAAAGTATGTGCAGGGTTGCATCAGCCCTGCTGCCTTGGGTGGGGTTTTGCCGTCAATGGCAATGGCCCTAGGTGGGAGGTTCTCAGCCTCTGGGGAGTAAGCATTTTGGCTCCGTTTTTCCCAGGGGCAGTTTCCCTTGTGTACATACCACCCATGACCCAGCATGTAGGACACTGCATGTGCTAAAGTGTTGGGAACTGAGACATACCACTGGGTCCAGCCAGTGTAATAATGTTGCAGCCTTCTGGATGGATGTGGGGGTATGTCAGCAGGACTTTAGGGATGTGGAAACACAAGGTCTATTGGACACCAGGTCAGGATGTACGCTGTTGGGGGCTAGGCTCTCAAAATGGTACCATTCTGCAGCTACTTGGGTCTTGGGGTATATGTTGAATCCAGCACAAACTCTCTTTCCAGAACAATGCCATTATGTGGACTTCAGCTACCTCCCTATACTAGTTTCAGGGCCCACTAGGAGGGGCTCTCCTCTGGCTTGGATTGCAGTAGTTCATGGTGGGAATGTGGACTACTGGGGATCTGTCTCTTACCTTTTCCATGAATTGCAGAGTTTTTCTTGGATCTTGGCTTTGAGTCAACCCTGGCCAGGCCTGCTTCTTCTCTTCCTTCTCTTTCCATGCCTCCAAGGTTCCCTGTCACTTTTCTGCTGAATTCCAGTGTTCTCTCTTAGACACTTTATTTAGCATGTGATTATCTACTCATTATTTTGGTCCTTCTTTGTGAAAGAGGCAAGTGCCAGGTGCTTCTAGTCAGCAGTCTTGAAGACTCTTCCATGTTTTAACATTTTAAGAATGCCATCCCTATCAGAAGCTTACAGATACTCATCACCTATATTTTATTGTCATGCTTTCATGGCTTTATTAGTTGAGATTTTTTAAATATTGCACTTGTTTGGATTTTTTTTTTTTTTAGTTTGTAAAGTAGGAACTACCTGAGGTCCCCAGGGCAGAGAGAACCTTGGCATGATTGAGGAAATTAAAGAAATTTAGTGTAGCAGGAGCATTATGAACTGAGGTAAGAGGTTGCGAGAGATTAAGTTGGAGAAGTATGCAGGAACTAAATCAGAGGGGTGTTGTATCATCTGAGGTTGTTTGCATATTAATAGACACTAGAGACTACATGTTTCTGTATTCCTGCATATACCTGGAGCTATATGACATGAAGAGACACTTAAATATTGGAGAAGAGGAGAGAAATAAGAATTATTTGGGCCATTTAGTCTACAGACAATCTGCTACAGATACACTTAATGCACTAATTGAATTGAAATACCAGAGGCAACGTCTGCAATATTTTTATAAGTTCCATAGGTGAATCTAATATAGCCAGAATTGAGAACATCTGATTTCATGTCTTCTCCAGTTTTCACTTGCTCCTCTCGTGAGTATTCTCTTGCTTTCCTAAAGTTGTGTTTACCAGATGTCAACACAGCTGGAGGGAAATAAAAGCTGATGAGTGGCAGGGCATTCATTTGCATTAGGAGTATTCAGTTGTTCAAAGAAAGAAAAGATAATGCCAACAATTAGTATTTAAGAGTTGTAGGTTCTTTTCTAGTCTCAAGAAACATACTGAAAGGGGCATACAGTTAGTTCTGAATTACCTTATTATATCAAGTCACTTTGTATTTTTTCAAGAAATAGTTGAAAAACAACACGTGACATAGAAAAAAAATTTGAAAAGCCCTTCTTCCAGTTTGCAGTTGTATCAGAATGGCCTGTTTGTTTTTTGTATAATAGAAAATTCATTTTACACAGTTCTTTGTTTTCTTAATTATAGAAGTTTTGATCATAATTAACTTTATCTGGTTGGAGATATAGGTAAAACAGGTGTAGGGAAATGCATCTAGCAAGAATGCAAAAACTTTCACAACAGAGGAGCTCTGCCACAGATTGTATTTTGTGAGTCTATGGCCTTCATGCTAAATCCTGCACTTTTTTTCTTAGTTAATTTCACTTGTACCTTGGTGACTATTGTACAGAATGATCCATACACTTGAGCTTTTTCATTTAATTGCCATGGAAATTTGATAATTTTATCCTAAAAGAGGGTTGAAGAAAACTCAGGAAGAGCTCAGATTACTGAAAACTGGAAAAAATTAATCTTGATTAAAGCACTTCCCCCATGAAAATAGGACCTCCTGAACTTTGTAAGGGCTGATTACTGGAGGCCTTTCTTTAGGGAACGCGTAACTGTACTTACTCTAGGATTTTTCGAGAATATTAAAGTGAAAAAGTGGAGACATCAAGAAAGACCTTTAAAGGTGTAATTTAGTGGAATGCTGGCAGCAGCTTATTTTAGTTCCTCTATAAGATGAAGTGCCAAAATATGCAAACTACTTTCCAAAACCACGACAGTTATAAGGAATGTCTGTCCGCTATCATCACCAATAAAGCTTACCATGTGAAAAAAATGAACCTGAAAGATGACAGAAGATTTATTGTTCACTTTTAAAAAGGCATAGCATATATTAATCATTAGGAATCTAGTGGGTTTCTTTGTTCCACTTAATCATTTCAAACATAAGAACTGAGAAGAATTTGCAAAGATTGGATTACTTACAATTTCTGTTTTTTTCATAACAATTCATCTTTATTTTTTTTTTTTTTTTTTATTTCAGCAAATTATGGGTGTACAGATGTTTAGGTTACGTGTGTTGCCCTTGGTTCTCCCCCCCACCGGAGTCCGTTATTACATCAGTAAGTGTAGCTTCAAATATCTTACCATACTGACTCAGTATTATAAACATGTTGCTTTCCACATGACACAGAAAATGTGAATCTATTGCAGTTCTTTGTTTATCTTAATGCTGAAATGACATGAATTAATTTTATTTGATTGAAAATGTCTCCTTTTTTGCTTTATAGAGCAATGCAAATACAGGAAATAAACATTTGTAACGTCTGAAGTCATTTTAGAGGCTGCTGCCATGGTTTAAACTTGTATTTGCATTGCATTCTTTAATGTCAGCATCTGGCATGAGTGACAGGAAAATTTTCTATTTCAATGTCAATTATATCATTTTCTACCATGTTCTTTCTTTTTTTTATTTCAGGATATTATGAGGGTACAAACATTTTGGTTACATTTTATGTCTTTGCTTCACCCAAGCTCTACCATCTTCTTTACAGAAAATTGAAAGCCCTACACCACCCTCATCAAGTTTGATTAATAAATGTAAATATTAACTTCTTATACTCTACACATTTGTTGTGCACAGTATGGACACTATAATACTGTTTGAATATATTATAGTTGCTACTGACTCCAGATCCTCAATAAATTGAAAGTATTCTTGTGTAAATCCATTCCTGGAGGACAATGCAGGTATGGGAACGGAAGTACATTCCAATGTGTTCTTTCACATTGCCAGTTACCATGAAAAATTTCTAAAATATTTTGAAAATTCCTTTGGCACAGGCAGCAAATGGCATACACAATATTGCTAGAGATAACTGAACAATTATGTATTTTAACCATACTATTTGAAAAGAAAATTTAAGAAGAGTCTGAGAATGCTTTTCTTCTACATGTTGATATGAGAAAGCATGTGCTGTTTTTGAATGATAAAAATAAA
The DNA here is from genome assembly GCA_963574695.1 of Propithecus perrieri. Classification (NCBI taxonomy): domain Eukaryota; kingdom Metazoa; phylum Chordata; class Mammalia; order Primates; family Indriidae; genus Propithecus; species Propithecus perrieri. The sequence goes on from CAUYRB010077710.1 coordinate 4,883, forward strand.
GCTCTTAAATTCATAAAATGTTAGACTTGGAAGGGACCCTAGAAGTAGAACCCACCTTCCTATTCTTTTTATGGCATATCTAACAGATAATCATACCTCTATTTGACTATTACCCCAAGGAATAGAGAGCTCATTCTCTAAGGCATCCCATTTGATTTTTTTTTATGGCATCTTTATTCAGAAGTTCCTCTTGAATAGAACTAAATCTGTTTCCTTTCAACTTCTACTCAATTGTCCTAGTGTTTAGATCCAAAATAAGCAGGATAAGAATTATTCTGTACCTCAAGACAGTTCTTTAATATTTGGAGGTAGCTGTTGTGTCCCTAAATCCATTCTTCTCCAATCGATATAGGTTTCTTCAAACTTTCCTCATATGAACTTATTTCCAATTTATGATTCTGATCACTCCCTAAGATGTATTCATTTGTCAATGCCCCGTTTAAAACATGGTCTAAAAACTGAATGCTCCTCTCCAAATATGGACATTATGTTGTAGAGTTTTCCAGTCAATAGGTTTCACTGCCAAACTGGACTGTCATGCTAGAATTTTATTTTAATTCCATAAGGCCAACTATTATGCAACATTGTTCCTGCCACTTTCATGATAGTCAATAATGTTAACTTAGTCAAAATAATAATAATTCAGCCCTTCCCTTTCATCTTTACAGAAAAGAACAGCTGAAGTAAAAGGTATCAGAAAAGCAGACAACGTTTAATACTCTTCTTATCCCACTGTAATGTGACTATACACAGAAAATAAAAATTCAGGGAAAAAGGCTAATTTTAGGTAAACTTTCTGAGAACCACATATTCATATTTCAGCTTATATAAAATAGGAACTGGTTTTTTTAAATGTTTTTAGCCACTTGGAGTTAGGACAAATAGATATTTAGTTAGGAAGGTGTTCCAGTTTGTGGAAATAGCAAGAGCAAAGGTAATGAGTACACAGCCATATACACAGAAGACCCAATTTTGTTGGAATAAGTGCCTAAATGGGGGAAGTCATGGGCAACGTGACCAGAAAGCATATTTGAAAGTAGACTGTAGAAGCATTTAAAGGCCATTTTTTTTTTTTTTAAGATCCTGAGCCATAAAAAAATCTGGCTACTGAAAGGGAATAATATTAAGTCTATATTCTGCCTATTACATGGTTTTCTTCCTTTTCTCTTCAGTCAAGTCCCTCATAGACCTACCAAACAAGAGAGCTTTTTCTCCTCTTTGCCACAGCTTCTAAACAGCAATTCCAGATCAGTTTTGCACTATCAGAACAAAATATGAATAAAAGAGGTAATATTCAAATGACAAGAGGAGTGGAGCAGAACACATTTATCTGCTCAGTTAATAGTATTCTAAAAATCCTTGACCATTGAACAGAAAAGGAGGACAGAGACAGGACAGATGAGGAAAACAAAGCCCAGAGATGTTAATGACTTGCTAAAATTACACAGTTAAGAAAGGGTGGCGAAAATGTGAGTATGTCTGTGTTCAACAGCCTTTGATTTACATAAAACTGACTCCTCTTCGTGCAGACATTCAGAAATGACAAAAATAAGCCCAAAGTAGAAAAAATAAAGATCCTCACAAGAAGCCAACCCTCACTGTTTCCTTTATTTTTTTCCTTATATGATATGTCAATTCAAAAGATATGCTGCAGGAACAGTGATAACCAATGGTCAAACAGTATATTAAGCCACATCTACATAGGTGTAATGGAATCAGACATTATGGAATAATGCCACTCTGATCCACTAAGGAGAGCTGGAACAGGACTTTCGAGCTTTTGTTACTTTGTGGATAAGGTGGTAAATGGGGGTATGAACAAAGCTTTTCACAAATTCAAATAATTAATCATTAAAATGTGTTTAACTCCAGTCCAATCTCTTGAGGCTTTTTGAAAAGATGACCTTGGATGGCTACTATCTGAAAGTCCGTTTCAACCACATCTGTCTCCTAAGACAGAGACAGCCCTCAAGTTGTTTCTACCTGTTTTTCTATGCTTTTCTTTATAAGGAACTTGGTATTAAATGAAGTAAGAACCAAACATTTTTAGGAACCACAGTAATTATTGGGGACAGTGCTGAGACTATGCTGTAAAACAAGTATACTTTTGTCATACTGCTAAATTTATTTCTGTTACCTTATCCCTTTCATTGGATAGGCATTACCCAGGAAAAAGAGAACAATCCTGTAAGTTTATAGGAGATAAATATATTTGGTGTTTTTAAGACATGCTATCTGTTCAGATGCTCAATTAGACTTCACCCTATGTATAATTTCTTAAAAACTGTCTACTTCTTATAAAACATTTCATTCATTTTAAGAGGATGTTCTCTTATTTTACCTGCATGCTGCCAAATGTATGACATGGATGTTTTTCAAAATAAAGACATATATTCTAGTTGGACTTGAGGATTTTTTTTATTAAAATTAGTTAATTATTACTCATAAATATAACTTGTCATTCAAGATTTCACATCATCTTGTTTGTCTTTTTATCAAATCCCAATGATTTTCATCAATAAATTAATTCCAATAAATATGGCTTGTAGCTTGTGGCATGTTCAGGAGAACAGACAATATATCTGTAATAAAACATAAGTGATAATATAAAAATCAGTCATAAATTTTTTGAAAGTGATGAAATTAAATGATAACAACATTGGGACAGAGGGAGTATTATCTTTTGATAATTAATAACTACCATTTGACAGTTTGTCAAATTCCATTATCTATAAAATGGAAGTTTTTAGACTAGATTGATAATATATAATTTCCAATTGTAGTATGCTATAATACTGAGACATGAGTAGGTAAATTAAATCTTATGCAAGATTATGTTTCTCTTTTTAGTACCATGTAATAAATCAACTCTTTCTATGATAACTTTTCATGGTTTAAATAATTCTTTTGTATTATAAAAAGGTAAAGCACAAACATGAACAGAGTATTAACCTTGACCCAGGATAGATCAAATTTAATACACATTCTTATGTAGACCTACTCCCTTTTGGTTCCTTCTAAAGGCTGTCATAAACAATATTTTCAAACAAAACAATAATAACAATCCTTCATATTTCCATATTATGTCAACTTTTCAAAGGATATTTACCTATATTTTATCCTCACAACAACCTGTGAAGAAGGACTAATATTATTATCTCCATTTGACAGCTGTATGAATTGAGACATAGAACAGTTTAATGACTTGTCTCCAGTCACATAGTTAATGAGAGAAACAAGTCTGGAACCCAGGTCTATTCCTATCCATCCTTTTGTACTTTTCACTGTATCATTACCCAGCCTTGAGTGTTCATAATGATTATGATGATAATGATAACTAAATTAGTCAGGATAGACTATACTATGCTATCTAACAACAACTCCGAAATCTCAGTGGCTTAGAAATGCAAGTTAATTCTCACTCATGCTACATATCCTATATGAATCAGTAGGGGCCTCTGTTTCTTATTCAGTTATTTAGTGATCAGACTGGCTGAGGTTCAACCATCTTGTAACTGTACTATTTGGATCCCATGGCCTCCTTTATTAATAAGGCAGAGGAACAGAAAAACATGAATATTTCATATTCACCTTTTTAGGTTTGGGCCCAGAAGTAACATACATCACTTTCACTTACAGTTTATGGGCATGAACTTATAATAGAGCACAGCCTCACCTAACTACAAAAGGGATGGAAAATGTGGAGGAGAACATGGATGTTTGGTAAGCAGTAAAATGTCTGTGCCATGACAGCTAACATTTACTGAGTTCTTAATATATGCCAGGCACTATGGTAAGCATATTGAGTCATTGCCTTATTTAATCCTACCATAGTCTTGGATTATAAATATGACCATTGCACTGGTGAGAAAACTGAGTTTGAGAGTGACAATCTCTATAAGGTTACCCAGAAGGTAAACAGCAGAGCCAAGATTAAAACCCACATGTTTGTTCTTTGTTTGGCTCTTTATTCTAGAGCCAAAAGTGTGCAAATTTGTTCAAGTCCAAATTCATTTTATATGTCTTCTCAAAGGATCTTGTGATCCTTTGCTATTGTGAGTCATAGTTTTCACTTACTGCCTCCCATACTTGACCCCAATTTTCACTATTATTTTTATTCTAAGTGTTTGAAGTATTTTGGTTGAGAAAAGGCAGACAAATGAATGATTAAAAAATCCCTTTCTGTTATATTTTCCTCCTTTCTCACAACAATACCTTCTCTTCTATAGGAGGCCATAGATGCCAGCCAGCAAGGTTATATAATTTCTTGGGCCTATTTCCTGCTGCTCCAAAGCATAAAAGTTATCCTCCTTATTGGGCCTTCCCTAAATATAAAACTCTATCTACGGTCTGCATTGTATCTTTTTTGTAAGAAGATTCCAATAATAGTCTTAATAATTCACAATATGCCTGTTATATGATGCTTTCTTTTGTAACTACTTACAACAAAGTTTACCAAACTAACCTATACTTGTAATTAAAGAGAGATCAACTCAGGTACACATAGAATGATGGTTTTCTACAAAAAGAATTAAAATGAAAGTTTTAGACAGCCCTGTTATCCCAAAATTCAATTATCCAGAAATTCACACATCATTTCTAAAAAACCCTGAGTATTTGTTTTAATTGAGATTTAAAACTTATGAAACTCTGGGCTAACATGGAAGATATTGGCTTAGTAAATACATTTTACTAAATATTATAAATAATACTTTACTAGTAATATGGTTTGAATGTAATCCCCTCCAAAATTCAGGTGTTGAAACTTAATGGTCAATGGGATAGTATTGAGAGGTGGGACCTTTAAGAGGTGATTAAGTCATGAGAGCTCTTTTTCATGTGAATGGGAATAAAGCTCTTATAAAAGAGGCTTCATGCAGTATTCAACTCTCTTGTCCTTCCACTTTCTGCCATGTGAGGACACAGCGTTCCTCCCTTCCAGAGGAATCAGCAACAAGGCACTGTCTTGGAAGAAGTTAGGAGCCCTCACCAGACAACTGAACATGCTGATGTCCTGATCTTGGACTTCCCAGTTTCAAGAACTGAGAGAAATAAATTTCTATTTTTATAAATTACCTAGTCTTAGGTAATTCATTGTAGCAGCAAAAATGGACTAAGATAATTAGTATCTTGTAGACTTGCTTAAATTTGGGGGGGTGAAAGTGACCCCCCCTCATTTCATCAATGAGGAAATTGGAGTCTATGAAAAGTTATTGGGGCAAAAGGGTTATAGGTAACACATCTAAGCCTCCGGAATGCCAGTATAGGCTAATTTAAAATAATAGCCAAAAAAAGCTTCTGCAAGGAAAGGAAGCAATCGACAGAGTAAAAAGACAACCTACAGAATGGGAGAAAATATTTGCAAACTATTCATCCAATAAGAGAATAATAGCCAAAATACACAAGGAACTTCAACAACTCAACAGGAAAAAACAAAGTCATTAAAAAGTGGGCTAGGATCTAAATAGACATTTCTCAAAAGAAAATATACACATGGCCAACAGGCATATGAAAAAATGCTCAGCATCACTAATCATCAAGGAGATGCAAATTAAAACCATAATGAAATATCATCTCACTCCAGTTAGAATGGCTATTAATAAAAAGACAAAAATTAATAGATGCTTGCCATGATGTAGCAAAAAGGGAACTCTTGTACATTGTTAATGGTAATGTAAATTAGTACAGCCATTATGTAAAACAGTGTGCAGGTTTCTCTAAAAGCTAAAAATGGAACTACCACACAATCCATCAATCCCACTACCATGTATTTATCCAATGGAAAGGAAATCAGTGTGTTAAAGAAATATCTGCACCCTCTTGTTCATTTCAGCCTTTAATAGCCAAGAGATGGAATCAATCTAAGTGTCCATCAGTGAGTGAATGGATAAAAAAATGGGGTATATATATACAATGGAGTATTCTTCACTCATGAAAGAGAATGAAATCCTGTAATTTATAGGAACATGGATGGAACTGGAGGTCATTCTATTAAGTGAAATAAGCCAGGTATGAAAAGATAAATATTACATGTTCTCACTCATATGTGGGAGCTAAAAATGTTGATCTCATGAAACTAAAGAGTAGAATGATAGTTACCATAGGGTGGAAAGTGGGTGCACAATGAAGAAAGTTTGGTTAATGGGTACAAGCATATGGTTAGATAGAACACTTTTAGTGCTCAATAGCACAGCAGAGTGACTATGGCCAATGACAGTATATTGTATATTTCAAAATGGCTAGAAGAGAAGATTGGAAATGTTTCCAACATAAATAAATGATAAATGTTCAAGGTGATGGATATCCTAAATACCCTGATTTGATCAATATATGTAGTATGGATATATCAAAATATCACATGTACTTCATAAATATGTATAACAATTATATATCAAAAAAACTTTTTAAAAATATAATAATAGCCATATTTACAAAATCTTCTGGAAAGTTAAAATCAAACTCTCTTAAAATACTATAAATGTTTTTATTAGGTAAGCTAACATACTTCCATTACATATTTATAACTCACAGCCTAGAATAATTACATTGGAATTTTATCATCGATTATCAGGAAATAGCTAAGGATATACACAAAACAAGTATAGAAAGGCAACAGATATAGAAATATGGCTAGACTGTCAATATTATTAATTAGTAACATGTGTTAACTGAGGTGTTATAGCATTTTAAAATATTTATTTATACAATTGAACTTATACGAATAAGGATTACTTTTACAATTAAAAAGTGAACATCTTTGTAAGATTTTAAAGCACAATAATATCTTGTATTTGTTTAAAATCATTTCTCGAGTGATCTCAATGTACCTTCCTGACTTGCAAAAATTTAAAAAAGAGGAATTTCATGCAAAGCCAAAAACAGAGGTTGCGTGGTATTTTAGAAAAAGCATCGGTCATGTGTCACTTTGATTGTTATGACAGCATATTGGATCTGAATTCTTGTTTCAGTTGCGTGTATTTGGGCAAGCAGGAAGTAATCACTTCAAGATTTAATTTTTTTCATCTATCAAATGGGATACAAATACATGCCCTGTCAATCTCACAAGTTTGTTGTGTGGGTTACATAATTTAATGTATGTGAAAGCTGTTGGGAAAATGAAAATTGTTTCACAAACTTAAAGTATGACTTTGTGTATTAACATACATAAACTAATATTCCCTACATATACATCAGGATACTTATATCAACATTTGTCTTACTACATAGCTCATCATTTTGTTCACTTCACAGAAAGTAGACAAAGGCCAAGATGTTAGGTTACTTGGGGTAAATTGTAGAGCCAACAAAGGGCAAATTTGAAGAGTTATTATTCATTGGGTGCTTTCTATGTATCAGGCACTATACTAGGTAACTTACGGATATGTTATTCCTTCATCCTTGGTCTAACCCTGAGAGGTATGTGCTATTTCCTCCATTATACGAATGAAGAAAGTGAAGACCAGGAATGTTAAGTAAATTGCCCAAGGTCACACAGCTGGTAAGTAGCAGAGCCAGGATACATAGTCAGGTTTGTCAGACTCCAAAACTCTTTCCTTTATTTTTTGCTGTCTTTTGAAGATCATAGTCACCTGCTGGGGCAATGTTCAATTTCTTTTGGCATGAAAACATGTTTTCCATACATTGAAGTAGTATAGAATAGCAAGGTTTCATTAAAAAAAAAAACTCATTTGCTTTCTCTAACAAAATAAATGGTTCTCTTCTAAAGACTGTTCTGTTGACCTTGTGTCTCTTTTTTTGTTCCTTGCCCTTTCTGTAAGACTAAAATGTTTCTGATTGGACTTATCATACCCCAGAAATTTGGGGCCATTTGAGTTTAAAGTGTTTACAAGGATAGCCTTTTCCCCTGGATTTGATTATCTCATTGACAGCAGCCGATATCCTTATGCATAGGAATGTATTTACTTATAGGCACATAAGTAATTCATTTATAAAATTGAATTATCTGACTAGGGAGCTTGTGTGTTTTGATTGTGTAGCAGTCCTTCTGAAACCGACTTACAATTGATAAAAGCCAGATGGGAAGCGGAAACAGTCCATTTCATGACTCTTTATATGTTTAAGTTTGTTAACCCTTGCACTTCACATTTTTTGATGTTCAGTAGTAGGGTGGAAACAATTTGTTGGAGAGTTTTAATATGCAAAATAGCTAGTAAGTGCATATAATATTCTATACCAAGCAAAAGAGTTTGGGCTTTAGAAGAGATTCATGGACAACATTAATAGCTCATTTTTAAACTCTTGTGTATTGCTCCTTCTTTTCTTATTCATATTTTTCTTCAAAATGGTTTTTAATGTATATATATATATATATATCTTATATACTAGTGCCTCTTATATGAGCAAGAGCTAATTCTTAGTATCTCCAAAGTAACTTACTATATTAACACATATTCTATATGTTATTGATTCAAGTGGAACACATAAACATACTTCTTAATAGGACATTTGTCATTTTCTTAAATAGTATTTTAAGTGTCAGATAATATTCTAAACACTTGTATAGATTATAACTTAATCTTCACAGCAACATTCTAAAGTAGTTACTATTATTATCAACACTCTCATTTTTCAGACTGAGGAAACTGAAACTTAGAGAGTTTACACAACTTTCCCATGGTTGCATAACTAGGAAGCAGTGGGACCAAGATTTGAACCCAGAAAATTTGACTTCATAATCTATGCTCTTAACCACTACCCTATACTGAGTCTTTGTTTATTAAGAAACTAGTCAAGCATAATGTTATAGTAAGCACCATACAAATAAGGGGGCACTTCCTCTGTTTATTTTTAATAATGGTGCCACTATTTCCCCTCTCCCTAGTACAAAACAAGAGAGTCACGTAACATGTAACTTATCCACACTTCCCACATGAAATCACTTGTCAAGATCCACAAATTCCAGCTCTGCAATGGCTAATTCCATTTTCTCTGCTACCATACTAATTCAAGCCCTAATCTCCTACCACTCCTGGATTATTACTGCTTCTCTGTGTCCAGTTATCTCCTGGTCCAAACTATGCTACATACCACTACTTGAGACATCTTAAGATACAAGGTAGTGGTAAGTATAAGGTGTAACTATGTCACTATTCATAAACTGTCTCAAAACTTTTATAATTAAGTGCAAACTACTCAACCTGACATTCTAGGCGCTCAATAATCTGGCCTCACTGAGCCTTTCATGCTTATTTCTCAGCTTTCATTCACATGTACTATGTCCCAATCTAAAGGATCTACTCCAAATACCCAAAGCACAACATTTAATTTTCTTTCTATCTTAGTGCCTTTGTTTAATACTGTTCCTTCTGCCCATAATTCCCTTCCTTGTCACTTCTGCCTATTTATTTTCTACTCAGTCTTTATAAGCATATTTCAAATTATATTTCATTTACGATTTTTTTTCAGTTCCCACATACGCAGTTTGTATTTACTTTCTTAAGCTGAATACTATTCAGAACCTTCCTTTCACTGTCTTCATATTATGTCTATGGGTACAATTATTTGTGCCCTTGCCTTAACTTTTTTTTAGAAAGTAGGCTTCTTAAGGTCAAGAGATTTTCACTTTTCATCTTTGTATTCTACACAGATTTAACCAAATTCCTTGGATTTTGTAGGTACTTAATGTTTATTGAAATGCATAAATGTGGCGCCTAACATCTCCTATGTATTTAAGGTCTCTGCATCAAATGGATTATGATATTATGTACTAAATTAGTACACAATAGAGTAATCCAAGCTTAAAGTACAAGTGTTTGTGAGAACAAATCTTTAGGAATTTGGGGAGCAAATGATGTTCCAGTATAATATAAGTCAAATAAGAATGATCCTTTGGTTCCTATGGGACTTCTGGGAAATACTGCCTATTTACCTCCCTGCTAAAATGGGATGAGTGAAAAGTATGAATCCCAGATTAATTATATGACTTCATCAACAAAGCATCGGCCCTGTCTTTCATCAAACATGTAGAAATATGGCTGAAGTAGATTTGAGTTCAGCAAAGCTTATGCCTGGTATGAGATTGGAAGTTAATTCTTCACTACATCCAAGAGATCATATATACCCTCTAGGTCCAAAGTGTAATAGAATCTGATATGAACTGGAACACAACCTGAAGAATTGAATAATGAATTGGGAAGGCACTGATATTATAATCTATAGACCTGTGATCTACACTTAGCTTATTACCAACAAGTTGTCTGGGCCTGAGTCTCCTTAACTTCTCATAAAATGAGTGAGGGGACTAGACTAAAAGAAGTTTTTTCCTACATTAATCTTTCATGAATCAAATCGTATGTATTGAAGCCTATCAAAAAAGTGACACATACTCACTTCAGCAACACATATGTTGGATTTGGAATGATACAGAGAAGATTAGCATGGCCCCTGCACAAGGATGACATGCAAATTTGTGAAGTGCTCCATAAAACAAAAGAAAAAAAAGGTGACACATATATACAAATTATTTCTGGGAAGGGTATTGAAAACATTTATTATAATTATTCTAAAGATAGTTGATGCTTACTTCATACCAGACATTTTTGTAAGTGCTTTACATATACCATGTCACTTAATAGTCACTAAAATCCTATGAGATCATTATCACTACAATAATCCCCATGTAAACATGAGTATACTAAAATGTAGAGAAGTATGTAAACTGCCAGAGGCACCAAAAATACAGGCATACCTCAGGAGATATTGCAGATTCAGTTCCAGACCACCTTGAAATGCAGTGAATATGACAATAAAGTGAGTCATACAGATTCTTTTGATCTCCTGGTGCATATGAAAGTTATGGTTACATCGTACTGTAGTCTATTCAGTGTGCAACAGCATTATGTTTATATAAACAATGTACATACTTTAATTAAAATATTTTATTGCTACAAAATACTAACAATCATCTGAGCTTTCAGCAAGTCATAATCTTTTTGCTGGAGGAAGGGCTTGCCTTGACGTTTATGGCCTCTGACTGATCAGAGTGGTGCTTGCTAAAGGTTGGTGTGGCTGTGACAACTTCTTAAAATAAGACAACAATTAAGTTTACTGCATCAGTTGACTCTTCCTTTCATGAAAGATTTCTCTGTAGCATGTGATGCTGTTTGGTAACATTTTACCCACAGTAGAACTTCTTTCATAGTTGGAGTCAATCCTCTAAATTCCTGCCACTGCTGTATCAACTAAATTTATGTAATATTCTAAACCCTTTGTTACCATTTCAAGAATGTTCACAGTATCTTTGACAGGAGTAGTTTCGATCTCAAGAAACCACTTTTTTTTTTTTTTGCTCATTCATCAGAAGCAACTGGACATCTATTCATGTTTTATCAAGTGATTGCAGGAATTCAAGCACGTCTTCATGCCCCTTTTGTAGTTCTAGTTCTATTTGTATTTCCACAACATCTGCATTTACCTCCTCCACTGCAGTTTTGAACTCCTCAAAGTCATCCATGATGGTTGGAGTCAACTTCTTTCAAACTTCTGTTAACATTAATGATTTGACCTTCTCTCATGAATCATGAATGTTCTTAATGTCATGTAGAATGTTGCATCCTGTCCAGAAGGTTTTTAATTTACTTTGAACAGATCCATCAGAAGAATCACTATCTATGATAGCTATAGTCTTACAAAATGTGTTTGTTAAATAATAAGACTTGGAAGTTGAAATTGCTCCTTGAACCATGGGCTGTAGAATGGATTTTGTGTTAGCAGGCATGAAAATACCACTAATCACTTTGTACATCCCCTTTGGTGCTCTTCAGTGACTAGGTGTATTGTCAATGAGCAGTAATATTTTGAAGGAAATCTTTTTTTTTTCTGACTAGCAGATCTCAACAATGGCCTTAAGTATTCAATAAACTATGCTGCAAATAGATGTGCTTCCATCCAGACTTTGTTGTTCCAATTATAAAGCACAGGCAGAGTACATTTAGCATAATTCTTGAGGGCTCTAAGATTTTCAGAATGGTAAATGAGCATTGGCTTCAATTTAAAGTCACCATCTGTGTTAGCCCCTAAAAAAAGGGTCAGCCTGTCTTTAAAGTTTTGAAGCTAGGCATTGACTTCTCTATAGCTATGAAAAGTCCTAGATGGTATTTTCTTCTAATAGAAGGCTGTTTTGTCTACATTGAAAATCTGTTGTTTAGTGTAACGACATTTATCAATTATCTTAGCTGGAACTTAGGGGCAACGTGCTGCAGCTTATACATAAGCACTTGCTGCTTCACCTTAAAGTTTCATGTTATGGAGATGGCTTCTTTCCTTAAACTCCACGAACCAAACTCTCCTAGCTTCAAACTTTTCTTCCACAGCTTCTTCAACTCTTTTAACGTTCACAGAATTGAATACAGCTAGGGCTTTACTTTTGATTAGGCTTTGGTTTAAGGGAATATTGTGGCTGATCTGATCCTTTATCCAGACCACTAAAACTTTCTCCATATCAGCAATAAGGCTGTTTCATTTTCTTATCACTTTTGTATTCACTGGAGTAGCATTTTCAAATCTCTTCAAACACTTTTCCTTTCCATTCACAACTCAACAGTTTGGTGCAAGAGGCCTAGCTTTCAGCCCATCTCATCTTTTGACATACCTTCCTCACTAGGCTTAATCATTTCTAGCTTTTGATTTAAAGTAAGAGATGTCCAAATTTTTTTCACTTTAACACTTAGAGGACATTTTATAGTTATTAATTGGCCTAATTTTAATATTGTTGCATCTCAGGGAATAGGGAGGCCCAAGGAGAGGGATAAAGATGAAGGAAGGGCTGGTCGATGGAGCAGTCAGAACACATACAACATTTATTTATTAAGTTTTCTATCTTATATGGGCATGGTTTGTGGCTTCCCAAAACAATTATAATAGTAACATCAGAGACCACTGATCACAGATCACCATAAAAGATATAATAATAATGAAAAAGTTTGAAATATTGTGAGAATTACCAAAATGTGACACAAAGACATAAAGTGAGCACATGCTGTTAGAAAAATGGTTCCGATGGACGTGATCAAGGCAGTGTTGCCACAAACCTTCAATTTGTAAAAAAACAAAACAAAAAAATCTTCAATATCTGTGAAGTAAAATAAAGTGAACCACAATAAAATGAGGTATACCTGTAATAGGTTTGCCAGAACTGGAATTTAAATCCATGGAGTTTGACTCCAGTCTGTGAACCCAACCACCAACTTCTATCGTTCCTTCTATTTTTCAATTTTCTCCAAATATTCTAAGCACTCAGACCTTCTCTGTTGCTAACTCAAGTACCTTCTCAACTCAGGGTCTTTGGTCATATTTGCTCTTCCTGAAATACTTTTCCTCTATGTTTCTGGCCATCTAATGGTCCTTATTATTCTGATCTCAGGATAAATACCACTTTTATAGAGAAGCCTTCCCTCACCTTCAATCTTGATTAGGTGTCCCTTTTATATACTGTCAAAAGAACCCTGGGTGAGGCAAATGCATTTCATGTAAACAAAATGTTTGTACCCCCATAATATCCTGAATTAAAATGATTAAATAACCCTGTACTTGAATCCTTCCTAGCAATTCTTACAGTTATAATACAAAGTATTATATTTATATTTATTATAAGTAATATATAAATAATAAAAATTCCTTTTTTCTAGAATGTAAGCTCCACAAGCACAGGAACTTTGATTTTTTCACAACTGTATCCGCAGTACATAAAAGGCTATCAGGCACATATTATAATAGGTGCTAACAACATTTATTGAATAAATCAATGAACATATAAACACATACTTGGACAATGTGTGCATCTAGAGGAAAAAATGATGCTTTTTTTTTGGTTGAGGAAAATATTTCTTGTGCTAACAATTATCTGGGTGCACAAGCAGACCTGGCATATGTAGAGAGAAAGAAGATAAATGGGAAGGGCCACTGGCCAGACACCATTGCTAAAAATATCTCTTACATCTCTTGCAATGGGGCCAGACTCTTATCCAGAGAAAATTCATTACCTTTTGTCTTCAAGGCTTTTTAACCTCCATAGACTCTGTGCTTAGTTACTGAAAACAAGGTATTTAAGTAATACGGTACAGGATGGATGCATGTCAGTGAAGAGAAGGAGGATAAGAAAGGAGATAAGAAGGGACCAAAGATAAAAAATAACCATCCCAAAGATAAAAGAGTCTTCTGTGACAAGCCACTATTTTTTTCTGCCCTTGTTAGAGTAACCCACACTTATCCCCATAGAACGGTTGCTTAGGAAGAAGCTATTGGTCATGTGATTGTCTCTACCATGTAGTTTTAAGGCTATGGTACTATTAGCTTGGATTTTATTCTGAAATTGAACTGGAGTGAATGTTTATAATAATTTAGAACACATTCAAGGTAGAAATTTTATCATTTATTTTCATATTATTAATTAAAAGTACTATTAATTTCTTGTCATATTTTCAGAAAGTTTAAATTTTTCTAAGTGCCAGAGTATGTTTACAAGTGGACAAGTACTAGAGTTATTCTCTAAAGAAATTCTTTTGAGGGTAAGTTACTGAAAACAATGATTAAAATAGATAAGTACATTACTGAAAGTGATCAAATATTTAATAATGTTTGAAATAGCAGATGCTGAATTCTGGCACATTTTTGCAAATGACCTAAGACAGAGTTTCCTAAAATAACCGTTTGTTTCATTTCCACCTGAAACCTGATACCAGATGTCAATAATTTTAATTAAATAGCTAGATCACGTTTATGGCTTGTTTTACAAATCACAAAGTGCTTTCATGTATATTGACTAATTTAATTTAAATTAAAATGCCATATATTGCCAATGCAGCAAGAATGTGCAGTCTATGTTTTCACTCGCTGATATCCTTAATGCCAACAAATTAGGGAAGGCTATACTTTCCAACTCCAATGTTCGAAAGAAAAATATGGATATGATATTTTAAAAATTATTCACAGACTATATTATCAGTAAATAAATTTAAGAGTATAATAGATATATAAAGAGAACAAATATTTTCTTTTACTTTGTGTTATTGCGGAGGTAAGTGTAAATTCAAGCAAAATGAGCCAAGTTAAAAAAAGCACTGAAATATAGATCAAATCATGTGGCCTTACTGGAGCTTGTAGGAAAACAGATCAGACTCTGTAAACAGTAAACATGGCTGGAAAATTAAAGGTCATTTTGCATATAGGCTTCCAAAGATTATAGGGTATATATCCAAGATTTTCAGACATTCTTCTATAATAGAAAATTATGATTTTTGTTAATTCAGGAGTGTAAATATAAAATATCTAACATATACATTTATCTATTCCACTTCCTTATCAGATTACCTAAACTACCATAACATAATGGCAAAACATGAAAACATATTAAAGTGGTCTCTAAGGGGAGAAAGAAAGGATGGACACAAAACTCATGCATTTTATTTTACACACAAAAAGGTGTGAAATCATACTCAAGTAGGAGGATATTAACATATATCTGTGTACGAAATAAAGTGATTTAACAAGCTGATCTAATTTACACTAATAAAAATTTGTGCAAGCTAAGTTATATCAAGTAGCAATTAGAAATAAAGATAAGTTGTCTGAAGTGAGTATTGAAAACTGACAGGGAAGAAGAAATTGGAATAAGGAGAATGGTTAATTGTAAGGCCTCCTATGGCTATTTAATCAGAAGTCAAATTAGGCCTACACATTTGGGCCCTAAAGAAGTCAGCACATATATATTCCAGGGTGCCCTTCTAGACAGTGTATTCTGCCAGAGATTATATATTTGCTGGTTCTTCTCTATTTTTTAGTAAGAGAAACTACCAGCTACATCAGAGTATAAGCAATGCAAGAAATCACCTGAAGGGGATAGGTGCAGGAACAAGACCCTAGTTAAACGGCCAAGAGAGAACTGACCCCATACAGAAGAGCTATGAATAAGAAGAGAGATAAGATAGAGAATATTCTAGGTCTATAAGGTGGTAGACATTAGAACCAGTATTTACCTAGTGCTCTAGGTTCTGATTTGAGTCATGTAGTAGCTTGTCATATTATTCAGAATAAAGATAAATATAGCTAAAAGAGGATACATGATCTGGCCTACTGTTTTCTGACCTCAAGTCCTGCAACTACTTTCCCTTGCTCACTCTACTCCACCCACATCAGCCTCCTTGCTCTTCCTAGACCATGCCAGACACATTCCACCTCTAAGCCTTTATAATTGTTGTTCCTTCTGTCTGTAACATTCAACTACAAAGAACCTCAAGGCTTTCCCTTTCATCTCCTTCAAATATTACCTTCTCCTTAAGGTCGTCCCTAACTACTCTATTTGAACTACAATCCTCTTTCACCCCAAGAGTAACTATCTGCCTTCCCTGATCTATTTTTCTCCATAGTACTTATTACCACCTAACATACTAAATATTACACTTATTTTTATTAATACTATTTATTAATACTTATCCTGCACCAGAATGTAAGCTCCATGAGAACAGAAAGTTTTCACCGATACCTCACACTGTACTTGGCACATGATAGATGCCCTATGCATATGTTTGAATGAATAGCCACTATGACAAGAACTTACACTAATTCTCTAATAATTAAAATAATGTATAAATGGAGGGAATATATCAATGTAAAAAATAGAGTTCAAAAACATAGCCAAATATACATGCGTATTCAATATTTAAAAGGATGGCATTTAAAATCAGTGGGGAAACATTTAATTAGTCAACCAATGGTATTGGGACAACAGTCAACTCTAGGGCCTCCCAACATTTTTTAAGTAATGACACACGCTCAATTATATTTATATGGCACACTGGGGTGAATGCACAGAAGAGATTGCTCATGCTTGGAGGCAACTGATCCAGGATCCCTGGCAGCCCGAACTCTGCCGGGCCACTCCCAAGGCTAATGAGATGACATCTGTGATGAATTCAAGGTACCATGGTTGGGAATTTCTAGACTAACCATTTTCAGGAAAAAACATCTAATCCCCTATTGTTTTAAGTAACCAAAGAAATAATCCTAGTGGATTCAAGCAATAAATGTAGAAACAAGATCCATAAAATTTCAAGAAAAGAAGAAGACTTTTCTAAGCATTATGGGATGTCAGAAGCAGAAGAGAATAAATTAACTTGACATAATACTTATTTTAAAATTTCAATGGGAAAAATCCCAACATAAACAAAATAGAAAAAACAAACTGGGGGAATATTTCTATTACATTTATGTGCAAAAAATTATTTCAAATAAATAAGAAAAAGACAAAAAAAGATAAAAATAGACAAACCAATGGAGAGGAAATTCACAGAATAAAAGACCAAGATGGTTAATAAACATGTGAAAAGTGAATTATAATTTCACTTACAAAGAAAATGCAACTTAAAACAGCTAAGGGCTAATGGTAACCAGTGTTGGTGAGGTTGTGGGGAAATCAGCTTCCTCAGTTAGTCTTTATCCATTCTGTGCTCACTATGTTTACCTTGCTTCTGTTCTTCCAAAGTCATCTTTGTTCATATGAAATAATTAAAAAAATAAAGAGGGTAAGTATCCAAATATGTCATTTCCCAGCAAATTTTCTTATAGTTGCTGAAATTCAGTTTCCAAAAACTTAGAATAAAAAGATACTCCAGTTCTATTCGAGTTTATTCACTACTTGAGAGGAGGGTTCCCGTGACCCCAGAAATGGAATCTCTTTAAACCATACTTACAGTGACGCAGTTTTGATGCTTTTATGCATAGCCATAAGCCCAGTGTACATCAAAGTGGAAAGTGGGTTTAATGTTTTTATTTTATTACTTTTTATGCTTTGACTTATATTTTCTTGAAATAAGCAGAGCATGTTGAAACAGAGAGACAAAGAAAAAAAATCTCTAAACTTTATTTACCCACTTGCCTTCCTCTCTTTCTTTTATTCTTACTTCCTGTCAAAAGCCACACTCTGACCTTATTTATTTCAATAATTCTAAGTCATTTATAATTTGAAGATCAGCAACATTTAAAAAATACATTGTAGAGACTAACATTGTCATCAACTTTTTATTTTGCTAACAAATTAAAATTTTAAAACACTGACTACTAAGTAGTCCCCATGATTTCTTAAAATCCCCATGATTTCCTAAAGGAAAGATCTATTTTTATTGTTGTCACTCATTATTTAAAATGCTTTGAAATAAATACATATTCATGGAAAATTCCCAAAACAGATACAGAGAGACCTTGTGTTTTAGTCTTCTCAGGGTTCTATCACAGAATACCATAGACTGGGTGGCTTAAAGAACAGACATTTATTTCTTAGAGTGGTAGAGGTTGGGAAGGCTAAGATCAATGTGCCAGTTGATTTTGTTCCTAGTGTGGACCCTCCTCCTGCCTTACAGATGGCTACCTTCTTGCTGTGTCTCCACATGGTAGCTAAGGACACTAATCCCATTATGGAAGCCCCAACCTCATAGCCTCATCTAAACCTAATTATACCCAGCGGTACCTCCTCCAAATACAATCAAATTGGGAATTGGGGGTTCGACATATGAATGTAGAGGGAACATATTCAGTCCATTATATCCTATATAGGCGCTACCTGATCTCCCCTAATAGTGAGGTCTTGTATAACTATACAATATCAAAACCAGAAAACCGACTTCAAAGTACAATCCACCAACATTATTCAGATTTTACGTGCTCTCATTTTTATGTGTGTATGCATATACATGCATATGCATGCACGTGTGTGTGTTTTGTGCAATTTATCAAAAGTGTAAGTTTGTGTAACTACCATGATAATTAATTTATTAACTGTACCATTAATGTAAGGATCCCTTATGTTGTCCTTTTACAAACATAGGCATGACCACTCCCATCTCTAATCCCTGGCAATCATTTATGTTTTTCTCCATATCTAAAATTTTGTCATTGGCTTTTTTCACACAGGCTAATGCCCCCTAAGATCCATCCAAGTTATTGTATCAATAATGTGTCCTTTTCTATTGTTCAGTATAGATGTACCACAGCTTGTTTAACCACTCACCTATTGAAGTATATTTTGGCAGTTTCAGTTTGGTTCTAATACAAATAAATCTTTAAATATTTATGTAAGTTTTAAGTTCTCTGGGTTAAATGCCCAAGAGTGAAATTGCTGTATCATATGGATCATATGGTAGTTGAAGGTTTTGTTGTTATTTTGTTTGCTTGTTTGGTAAGTTTTTTGTTTGTTTGTTTTTTCCTGAAGTTTCCTTTTATTCCTAAAGGATATGTTTGCTGAATATAGGATTTGCAGTTAACAGTTCATTTCTGTACTTGAAAAGTGCTGTGCCATTTATTTCTGGCCTTCATGGATTCACATGGGAAATCT
Source organism: Propithecus perrieri (assembly GCA_963574695.1). NCBI lineage: Eukaryota > Metazoa > Chordata > Mammalia > Primates > Indriidae > Propithecus > Propithecus perrieri. The sequence goes on from CAUYRB010077710.1 coordinate 24,225, forward strand.
TCTGTCAATTGAAATTGTGTTTCCATGTAGGTAATGCATTATTTCTTCCTGGATGTTTTCAAGATATTTTCTTTATGTTTGGTTTTTAGAAGTTCAATTCTGGTGTGCCATGGCATACATTTCTCTGGGTTTATCCTATTTGGAATTTCCTCTGCTTCTTAAAATTGTACGTTTATGATTTTTTTTGATTGGGTTAACTTTTTTATTTTATTTATTTTTTTATTATTCCAGGGTTTTGTGAGGGTACAAACATTATAGTTACACTTTATGTCTTTGCCTCACCCAAATGCGGGTTAAGGGCATGCCCCTCCCTCCCTTTAGTGCTCCCCGTGTCCTTTAGTTGTAGATTTGCCCCCCCATCCCCCTAATCCCTAGAGAGTATTTCTGCCATATGATCACCCTAGTGTTGATCAGTTAGTACCAATTTGATGGCGAGTACAAATGGATCCCGTTCTTCTGCTCTTGTGGTGCCTCACTTTGGATAATGGGCTTAAGTTTAATCCAGGAAAGTATAAGAGGTGCTAGATCACTGTGGTTTCTTATGATTGAGTAGTATTCCATTGTAAACATATACCAAATTTTGATAATCCACTCATGGACTGACGGGCACTTGGGTTGTTTCCACATCCTTGCAATAGCGAATTGTGCTGCCATAAACATTCGGGTGCAGATGTCTTTATCATAGAATGTTTTGTGCTCTTTTGGGTAGATGCCTAATAGTGCTATTGCTGGATCGAATG
>CAUYRB010077713.1:0-29399 GCA_963574695.1 Propithecus perrieri
GGGCTTTATTCAAGGGATGTAAGGCTGGTTTAACATATGCAAATCTATAAATGCAACTTTCCACATAAATAAAAGCAAGAACAAAGACTATATGATTCTTTCAATAGATGCAGAAAAAGCATTTGACAAAGTCCAACACAACTTTATGATAAAAACTCTCATCAAAATAGGCATAGATGGCTCATTCCTTAATACTATCAAGTCCATTTATGATAAACCCATTGCCAATATCATATTGAATGGGGAAAACTTGAAACCATTCCCACTTAGAACTGGAACTAGGGAAGGCTGTCCTCTATCTCCACTTCTATTCAACATAGTGCTCGAAATCCTCGCCACAGCAATTAGGCAAGAGAGAGGTATTAAGGGTGTCCAAATGGGAACACATGAGATCAAACTCTCGCTCATTGCTGATGATATGATATTATATTTAGAGAACCCCAAGGACTCATCTAAGAGACTCCTAGAACTGATAAATGAATTCAGCAAAGTCTCAGGATACAAAATGAATACCCACAAATCTGTGGCATTCATATATGCCAACAACAGCCATGTAATATGAAAAATAGACACATTTATTGAAGAAGATATAATTTACAAGAAACATTGCACTTAGGACAATGATGCCTAAGTCCCCTTCAAAGTAGGCACCTTGGGCTCACACAGTTCTTCAAGTGTCTATTAACCTAACCTGTACACATTCAACATTCTCAGGTGTTCTGCTTGTTGCAGGTCTTCCAGAATGTGGATCACTTTCAACAGATTCTTGACCGTCTTTGAAGTGTTTCTGCCACACCTTTATTTGCACTGCACTCTTTGCATTGTCCCCTAAATCCTTCTGAATCATATCAACACTTTCTGCAGAGGAATGTTGAAGCTTATAGCAAAATTTCATGCAGATTCCTTGCACTATTTGCTCAGTCATTTTGAATGCAACAGCCACACAGTGCATATGATCACTCAAGGACATCTAGCGCCCCACTGACTAGGACAGCGAGATCATCATTATTCAGGCATGCGCAATACCATCTGCTCCCCTTGGCTGCCAGGTTATCTCAATGTTGTGCAAACTGTTCTTGTTATATAAGCAATGGTTAGGTATTTTCTGGACAGACTTCATATACCTATGGAACAGAATTCGTAAATTCTGAATGCAGTTTTTTTTAAAGATCAGAAAAGGGAAATCTAAACAATATAGGTCTTTGAGAAATATCTACATGACATAAAACTCTAAAAAGAAAAGAGAATCATTACCATAAAATTGATAGCATTAATTTATCTTACATGAAAAACGATGGTAAAATATAAAAGGAAAATATATTATTCTCACATACTGGTAATACACATTAGTTATATGTATTAATTTTTATTCTGGAAATTTTATATATTTTTAACATATATTTCAATATAAAGTAATAGATATAATAAAACAAAAATGACACTTATCTAGATTTTAAATATTTTATGTCTTTAGATTATGAAGTAAAAAGACATGCATAAAAATATCTGGGAATAAAAAACACTTTCATTAATCAGGAAATACAGTAGTTTAACTATTTCCTTTTTAAATTGCAGAGATCATGTTCCAGCCAAATCATAAATGTTTTAGACATTGAGTCACATTCCAGTTGGATATATCAGGGTGAGTTACAGTAGCCAAACTGACTTTGGCAGTAAAGGCAAACATTTTCATGAACATTAGGGTAATGTTAAATATCTTTTTGTAAATTAACAACATATTAAATTTGCTATAAAATTATACAGCATTTATGCCAAAATTCTTATGTCCATAGAAATGAAATTAAAGTATCATTAGCAATATCCTTATGATTCAATGAAGTATATGCAACAAACTATATGAGCACTCTTTATTGATATTATATGTAAAACATATCTTAAATATTTTACAAGATAGACAATAAAAATAAAACATGTTATTTTTATGTTTTCTAATACAGTTGTCAATTAAACAGAATGAATTATCTTAAAAATAGAAATTCCATAAAAAATGTAAAATCATATATTAAATGCTGTAATAAAAATATGTTATGGAAGCATAAGATGCTTTGGGGGCACATTTAAAGGATGATTTAACACCTAGGGTCAAATTTATTTATTAATTAAAAAAACCATTTAGGCATTCAACCAATGTGTTTCCTATGTATGGCATAAAACACATGTTCTTTGAATCACTGCCTTGTGACCACTAGCAAAGAAATTTTTGCCGGTATGTACAGGAACACAACAAAAAGATGATCTCAAATCATATTCTGATTTATTAGCTCTTAGTCATATCTTAATATAAAATAGTACTAAGAAATATATTATTAGATATCTTACTAGTATCAAGAATTTATAATCAATAACAAAGTAATTTAATGCATTGAGTATATATACATTTACCATAAAAATCAGACCCTCTAACTTTAATGCTTTTTTCTATTTTAACCTCATCCTATATGTATAACATTGGCTCACAGAATTATTAATCAATTGTCTCATCCTCTTTACTGTTTGCTCTGGTTTCTTTTTCAGGCTGTGAAAGAAGATCATAAAGTTCAAGAGTAGAGATATCATTATACTGCTTTAAAAATATATAATTAAAATTAATATATAAACAAGGTTACCCAAGTGCATGCATCAGTATTCGGCCTTCATAAAATGCAAAATCTGTATTGAATTGCATGATTATTGCTCATTGTCCATGTACCCAGTCAAAGAAGGTCCTTATCATGGATCCTATTTTTGTAAGTTTTGCTTTATTTTTACTTGACAAACAATAATTGTATATATTTATGTCACACAGCATGATGTTTTGATATATGTATGCATCGTGAAATGATCTAATCAGGCTAAATAACATATCCACCATCTCATATGTATCATTTTTTGGTGTGGTAAGAACATTTAAAATCCTCTATTTTAGCTACTTTGAAATATATAATAAATTATTGGCTATAGTCATTATACTGTGCAATAATAGATCACTAGAACTTATTGTTACTGTCTAACTGAAAGTTTGTAGCCTTTAATCATTTTCTGTCTGCCCCTCCCCCCAGCCCCTGGTAACCACCATTTTACTTTCTACTTCTGTGAGTTTCAAATTTTTGGATACTACATACAACTGAGATTATACTGTATTTGTGTCCCCGTGCCTGGCTTATGTAACTTAGCATATTGTCCTCTAGTTTCGTCCATATTGTCACAAATGGCAGAAATTTCCTTAAATTTGGGGGCTGAATAGTATTGCATTATATGCATTTTTTAATCCATTCATCTACTGATGGACACCTTGATTGTTTTCTTATTTCGTCTATTGTGAATAATGTAACAATGACATGGGAGTGTAGACATCTCTTCAACATACTGATTTAAATCCCTTTAGATATGTACCCAAAATAGGATTGCTGGATCATATGGCAATTCTAATTTTATTTTTTTGGAGGTTTTCCAAAATGGCTGTACTAATTTAGAATACAAATACAAACAATATACTGGTAATTCCTTTTCTTTTCTCTGTATTCTCACCAAAAATTTTTATCTTTTACCTTTTTAATAACAGCCAATCTAACAGATCTGAGGTGATATAATATTGTGGTTTTAATTTATGTCCCGCTAAGGTTTAGAGGAATTGAGCATTTTTTTATATATCCATTGGCCATTTATATGTCTCCTTTTGAGAAATGTCTATTAAAGTCTTTTGCCCATTTTTAAATAGGTTGGTTATTTTCTTGTTTTTGAATACTTTTCATTCCATGTATAATTTGGATATTGGCCATTTATCTGATATATGATATGCAAATATTTTATTCCAATCTATGAGTGGTTTAGGGATGTGGGGAACCTGAAGCATTGGGGCCACATGTGGCCTTCTGGGTCCTTGAATGTGGCTCTTTTACTGAATCCAAATTTTATGAACAAATCCTTTCATTAAAAGGTGTGCAGCAGAAAAAGATGAAGCTTTTTTTTGCCTCCTCTGATGCTTAAAAAATAAAAATCTTTAAATCAGAAGGGTACAGGTCCCCCACCCCTATGAGTTGACTTACATATAAGGGGTAAGAAAAAAGTCCATTTTTATTCTCCTCCATGTGGATATCCAGATTTCCAAAATCATGTCTTAAGGAACATGTCTTTTTATAATTTTTTGTACTTGGCACCTTTGTCAAAACTTTATTGACTATAAATATATGAGTTTGTTTCTGAGCTTTCTATTATATTTCATTGGTTGATATATGTATCTTTATGCCAGTACCATGCTGTTTTGACTACTATAGATTTGTGAAATATTTGAAATCTGGCAATTTGATACTTCTATCTTTATTCTTTTTGCACTAGATGGCTTTGGCTTTTCAAAGTCTTTGTGATTCCACATAAATTTTAGGATTTTTCAAAAATTTCTGTAAAGAATGTTATTGGAATTTTGATAGGGACTACATTAAATCTGTAGATCACTGTGGATAGTATGGACATTTTAACAATATTAATTCTTCCAATCCGTGAGCATGGGATATCATTTCATTTATTTGTGTCTTCGGTATCTTTCATCGATGTTTTATAGTTTTCAGTACATAAATCTTTCACCTCCATAATTAAATTTACTCCTAAGTTTTTTTATGCTATTATAAATGGGAATGTCTTCTTAATTTCTTTTCTCAAATAGTTATTTGCTCATGGATCCTATTTTTAAAAAGCCCTTGTCTCCTCTGTCTTGATATCCTTTTTTATCCAAATGCATCTCTATAAGCTGGGTGAGGAATTCCTGGCAACTGAAATTGTCCCCCTGTACTTGTTCCCCTAGACTCCATAGGTCTTTCTTTCAGAAAGTCTCAGAACACCTGGGACCCCTTATTTCTCCACAGGAAGAGCCTCAAGCTTACTTTCCACATTTCTAAGGGTGGTCTATACCACCAATATGCTTATGTAAGAAGACCCACAAGGTTCATGAAAGTGTGGGTAAAAAATAGCCACTGTCAAAAGAGAAGAAGGTCTAAACAGCAGTCTGGTAATATATTGGAGAAACAATATTAGATGAATTGGAAGTAAAAAATGTGCAGCACTGAAGAATGAACTAAAATCTTAGCTTTAAAGTATATACTCTTTTCTTCAAGTGTAGAACAGGATAAAAAAATAAATTTCACATAGATTTATTATTAAAGTGCCCAACATTTACAGACAAAAGAAACTGTACACAAACACTGTACCCCAGTTGGTAATATTTTTCATCATAGCAGTATAGATTAAATATTCTGAATCTGCTTTACATATATGATGTGTGTAAGAAATGTGAAAAGTCAGATAACAGGATTTGGGTTTCTCGCTGTATGAGAGAGATACTACAGATAAACAAGAAAGGAAGGTTAAGATGAATCACATGATACTGGATTAGAGTTGGAAACAATATAAACTGACTAACTTAATATATATGTTATTAGTCAGTGTTCTCAAGAGAAACAGAACCAAGAGGAGAGGAGATTTATCATGAGAAGAGAATTGGCTCAAACAATTATGGAGGCTGAGGAGTTTCATGATCTGCTATCTGCAAGTTGGAGGCCACTGGCATAATTCAGTCCTAATATAAAGACCTACAATCAGGGGAGCTGATGATGTAAACTCCACTCCAAGTGCGGAGAAAATGATATGATATGTCCCAGTAGTAAGGCAGGACAAAAAATGGGACAAATTTTACCTTTCTCTGCCTTTTGTTCTAATCAAACCCTCAATGAATTCGATGGTGCCCACCCACATTGGGGAGGGCCACCTATTTCACTGAGTCCACTGATTCAAATGCTAATCTTGTTTGGAAATGCCCTTACAGAAATAACCTTTAATCTGGGCATTCTGTGGACTACTCAAGTTGACACATAAAATATACAGTATGGATAGATGCAGAAACTTTTATAAATGTACATACGTATGGATTAGTATGCACACACATATTTGCTAGTTCTCTCTACTTACAGTGGCCAGAAATAATAAAACTCTAGAGCAATGAGAACACCTAGCAAGCAGATCTTGGTTTCCAAACACCACTCCCTAATAAAAGACACCAGAGATCAAGGAAGGTAAAATGACTGAGTTTGTGACTAGGACAGGGGAAGATGGGCCTAGAATATCTTGAAGTACCTGGAAATAATGAAGTGAAAAACAAAAAAGAAAAAGAAAAAGAAAAACAACAGAAAGAACAAAAGAAAGAAGGAAAGAAAAGAAAGAAAGAAAAGGAAAAGACAATGGTGATATGCCAAATAGACATAGAAGCCAAATTGAAAGAGCTCCCCATCATCAAAACTGGAACAATTTGAACAAATAAACAACATAGTATTGAATTATAATGAAAAATAGAAAATACATATATATATATAAGTCCATAGTAATATAAATAAATGATTGAAGAAATCAAATAAGTAGAGAACATGAGATAATTTTTTTTTTTTTACAGAACAATTTTAAATGATATGTGTAGATACTTACTCCTACAGGAGTTAAAGCTTAATTCTCCCTGCCACAGCCCCCATCCCACCCCCCAAGCCTTTGACAGGGAGAAGGTTTTAGTGATTCACTTTTTAAAAATAGAATACAGAAGGACAAAAATTGTAAATTTACAGGGGATAAAAGTGGCAAATACTACCTTAACTGAACAATAAAGTTTAATTCTACCAATAACATCCCGATATGATGTAGTTAGAAGAGCACTCTTGTGTTAAGTGCAGTCTAATAAGATGAATAGTCATTCTACAGAATAACTGACTAGTACTTTTCAAGACTGCCAAGTTTATAATAAATGAAAAAAACATTGAGAAATTGTTAATAGATCACATGAGACTAGAAAAAAATACGGTGACAAAATGCAAAATGGGAGTCTAAATTGGATGCTAGAACAGAAAGAAGACATTGGTGGAAAAACTGGTGAAATCAATATAAAGCCTAAAATTTATTTAATAGTAATGTACAATATAAGTTTAATCATTTTAACAAATGAACCATAATAATGAAAAATTCTGACAATAAGCAAAATTGAACGAAGGGTATATGAATATTCTCTGTACCATTTCTGCAACTTTTCTGTAAATCTAAATTATTTTGAAATTAAAAGAATATATACACATATATAAAATTTCAACATTCAAATTAGATTATTACCTGAAAATGTGACCATAAATATAGATCATTGGCAATATTAGATAATAGAATGCTATCTCCATCCATCAAATATGGACAAACACCCATTTTGACCTTTGCACTAAGCATGAGTTTTTAGGTTCTTTTCTTTTTGTTTTGTTTGTTTTCCTTGCGAGAATTCCTAATCACCAATTTGCTCAAACATAGATCTGGGCCAAAAATAGACCTTCTTGTATTTTGTTTTCTTGTTTTATAGTTCACTCAGGCATATGTACAGAAGTAAAATTAAAAAAATACAAATCACTGTTGTAGAAATAATCTTCAAATTGAGACCACAAAGAATAAAAATGATACTTTTAGAGAGATTGCCAACAAATTGAATCAAAAGCTGAATATATATATATATATATATAATATAAACTTTTTTATTTTCATAAAATTCTGTGAAGGTTTAGAAGATAAGAATTCTTATTAATGAATTCAATCTACAGTCTTTTGCTTAGAAAATATTTCTACAGGATAGAAAATCAGATATTTAGAAACAAATGTGTAAGTATAATAGATTTGAACTAATTTAATCATTGCCTACAGGATTGCACACCATGGTCTTTATTATCGCCAAAATATTTTTTATGCCTAAACACAAAAAGATTAAAAATATTTACATTTCATGAAATCAAAAGCATAGAAACTGTTTAAATATGTGTTAATTATACTTTGAAAATGATTTATTTTTAGTATATATTAAATGAGACAAAATAATTTTACACTTGAGAATCACTATTAAATACTAAATCATTTTCGCATTCTCATGTTTTGATGTTTTCCATTCTGCCAATGGTGACTTTCCTGTAAATCATCAGAAAAACAAAAAGAGGCACAAGTTTTTAATTGATTTCTTGTTAACAGATTACAAAAAAAAAAAAAATACAGCTACGTATAATTTTAAAAAGTGAAATTTTATGTGAAGCTTGAAATGTTGAAAGATACATATAACCTTAAAATGTTAAAGAGAAAATTTTCTCCTAACCTTCAAAACTAACTAATGTTGAAGGGAGAATTTTATTAGGAAAAAAATGGTACAAATGAGATATTAAAAAAAGAGAGAACATACTCTTTAGTTAAAAAATATTTCATTTTTCAGAATTCACCATATTCACAGACTAAAAGAATTTTAAATATTTTCATTCCTAAGGTATATGTTAACTAAACTGGTTAGAGCAGAGGGCTATTTTTAATGATTAACTGGTAACAGTAACTTTTCTATAGGAAAGTCTGAAATCAAATTCTCATTAAGAATGTTAGACAGTCACACTTTCCCTAATATACTATTAAAATCATTGCATTGAAGATTTTGGATGGTATTAATTGGTACTACTTAAAGCCAACGTTATGGAAATCTATAAAATATTTTGTCTTTGTGGTATACATAAAGAATATAAGATAAATATATTTCTGAGTCCTATATATCATTAAAATTTTATTTACTTAACCAATTGACATTTATAAATATTGCTAAGTTTCAAAATCAAATAGCTAATTTTAATTAAAACTGTTGTGAACATGAGATTTTTTTTCAAATTAGTAACTTTTTAAAAAATATTTAAGGTCCAATTTACTTTATATGGCAATTATGAAGCCGTTAGCAGATTGTTCATTCCATAACATTAATGAATTAGCAAAATTTACAGCTGGGTGTTTTAAAATAAGTATTTTTTTGGCCAGCCGGTGAAGAGTAGTAGAAATCGTTTTGGCCATGTTGTAAAGTAAAGGACCTGAATGAAGTTTTATAAAGTTCTTTAAAAGCTACAATTAAGTCACTTAATGAGACAGACTTCATTTTTCACAGTAATCAAATAAGATCCAATAAACCCATAAGTTACATAACTGCCCACAATAAATATAAAGTCAGATAATTGATAAGAAAACAGCAATATTTAAGACTCATTCAAATTTTAAAAACAGATGATAGAGACCACAAATATAGAGATTTATGTTTATGAGTATTATATATATAAGTACACTACATTAAGAAGATATTATTGCTTAATCCTTTTTTTGATATAAATAAAACAAATCTTTAAATGCTAATATGTTAAATGATTCCTCTTACTTTTATTTCTACCCTGAAGAGAAGATGTCCCCTTTGGTACTTCATCTCTTTTATTTCTTACTTTAAAATTTAAACCCTATTTTAACAAATTAGTCTTCTTGAATTAGTAGTCAAACATGAATGTCATCGTTCAACAGACACTGAAATTCAAAAACACTAATCATTGCGTGCTTAGTTATCAAGCATTCACTTATTGCCAGGACATGGGCACTCAATTTTGTCCTATTACCACTAACTCAATTAGAAGTAGAAGCGTAGGCACAGAAACACCAGATTTTTCAAATGAGAACTTAACAAAAATATTTGTAAAGTCCTTTCCTTCTGTCCCCTACTAAATATGATATTGTGCCTCAGCAATGTGTGGATGGTGACTGGAACCTGGGAATGTGTTGTGGTAGAGGGCACCGCCTCAGAGATTACTTTCTGGAATATCATTAATACAGAGCATCCAAATACAAGTTAGAGAATTTACCTGTAAACTCCAAATGCTCAACATAACGTATAGGTATTTTCTCAATTATTTTATGACCGTTCTCAAATTCTATCAATCTTTTTTTCCACTTCCCCAATCCTAGTAACACAATTTCTGCCTCATTAAATAAAATCTCATAATGAATATGGAGGCACCATCAAGATTAAAATGCATACATTCCCCTGATATGGGCTTTTGTATTTACAAAATAACATAAACAATATTATCATTTTTATCTAAAAAAACAGAAAGAAAAATAAGGCAGCATTTCAGTTTTCTCATAGTTAATAGGCACACATGACCATGCAGGGTAGTATTTAAACAATTCCACAATATTTTATTCTCTATTTTTATTAAAAGATATTCTTCTGGTAGATCCCTATACTATCATTACAACTAATATTACTTTTTGCTCAACTTCTCCAAACCAGTATATTTTGTGTATATACACAAGGGAATCTCCTGGCATTCTTGGTTTCTAATTTGAAAGCTCAGTATTTAATTTGCATTTTTAGTGTGGATATCCTGTAGTTTACATTTACCTGAAAAAAGCCTTTGGGTTACTTTTTGCTGCTAAAAGAACCGCTGTGCCTTGCATTGATTGGCACTATTTTCCATAGGCAAACACTTGCATGAGAAACACCTGCAGTTCCCTGCCTTTGGGAAGTAAAACACTTTGAAGCAGAAACTCTAGGGGTAAGCATGAGCATTTCCAAACTGTTGTATACGTAATCAAAGAGGAAAAGGACTTTAAAAAATAGTAACATCTATTGTATTTTGTTTATCCAGATGTAAACTGTGGATTATTTAGAAAAATACTAGTAATAAAGTTGCAAATAATCAAATATAAGAACACACATAGTCAGGTTAAGAATTTTAAATTATGTTTAGGAAATACGAACATAAATGAAGTCTTTGAAAAAATATACATTAAGAACAATTTCTTATCTTTTAATCATATCGTTACACAGGCACAGTTTTTAATTATACATTTGAAACCAGAAAAATGAATACAATTACTAAGTGACTGTTTTATAAAACCATTAACATGGCTTAAGGCAAAGTCTTTCGATGCCTGCACATACACTATAACCAATAAGCTATTTTTTGAATTTGGAAAGAATAGCTATTTTAGGATAGAAAAAGTAACTTTATCGATTTCAAAAAAGATGCAACATTATTTTCATTATATGCTGATTAATTCCTGTACTAATTTTGAGATGATGAAAGAATATCACTAAAAAGATACATTGAGTTAATTTTTCATAAAATATAAAAATATTAATTTTAATGTACTTGGCATAAACTTAATAAACGCACAATAAACTCGACTCTTCTAAATGCAATAGAATAGAGCAAACATCATATAAATAGTGTCAAGAAAAAAAATACATGTCAGAACAGCAATATTGGCTATACTTACACCATAAAAACCTCCTTCTATAGATCAATTATCCTAATATCCATACTGTAACTTTCAAATAGAATTTATATATTAGCCTTATCAATTGGATCTGCTTTAAAATTCTGAGCATATCATAAAAAGAAAACAAAGCCCACAAAAGCTCTATACATTCCTCTTTAAATATGGAAAATCACAAAATAACCTCCTGCTCTGAGCATATGATTAAAAATCTAATAACCAATAGTGTGAATTGCCCTTAATAAAGTTTTAGAGTAATATATGACAACAGTTATCAGTATTCAGATATAAATTTGGGAATGTTCCTAAATAAAGTGATGGTGATATTAGAATAAGAAACACATTTCTGTATTAACACATTCCTATATAGTTTACTAAAATATTATATGTCATTTTTAATTCATGTAAATTTTAGTGTATCCTTAGACTTCCAGGGCTGACACAAATAAATGTACAATACATATAATTCAGCAATAGTTTATGTAAATAAATACACAGAAATAAATTCAGTATTACATTTTTTGATGAATTGGCATAACTTTGTAAACTTGATACTCAAATCTGGCTCATGGACCAGTAGTATGAGCATCACTTGGAAGCATTTAGAAATGCACAGTCTCAGCTCATATCAGAACTACTGCAGCAAAGTCTCCATTTTAACAAAGCCCCCTGGTGAATCATACAAATAATAAAGCTTCAGAAACATAAGGATAGACTTTATAATAAAATCTGGAACTTGCAAGGTATATATTATTCCTCAAAAGAAAAGATACAGTGCTTGGATGGGGATGGATTATACACAAAGATGGACATAGAAATTTTTAGCATGTGTGCAATCCTAGCGATAGAGTTATCCAAATAAAACCCAGGTTTTGTTTCCGTTTTTGTTTAGATGAAGTGGTAAAAATGAGCAAGTTATAATCATTCATTTTATTATTATTATCATTATTCTTATTTTTCAGGGTGTGGGAGAGTCAAGACGTAACTATATTAGTTGATTGAAAAAAAACGGGGCATGATGGACTCCCAGTTCAGAAGAAAACATATAATGTTTCTTCTTTACTTAGGGGAGCATAGAATGAACCAATGAATGCAACTAGAGAAGACAAACTCTAAGCCACGTACACTACAAACAAGAGACCAGTTACAATTACTGTTATTATTTTGTGTAATTAATGAATTTTTGTTACATATACTTATTTATATATATTTGACACCATATAATATACTATGTATGAGACCATACATACACTTTTATTTCAAAATATTAAAGGGGTACAAATGTTTTTGTTACATAGATAGCTTTTATAATGCTTAAGTCCGGGCTATAAGTGTGCTCCTCACCAGAATAGCGTCCATTGTACCTGTTAGGTAGGTTTTTACCCCTGTTCCCCTCCCCATCTTCTTTCTTGATTTTTACTTCTTTCTGTGTCCATGTGTGCCCATCAATTAGTTCCGGTGTTTGTTTTTATATTCTTGACATACTTCACTTAGAATAATGGTCTCCAGTTCCATCCAAATTGCTGCCAAAGACATTAATTGATTTATTTTTATGGTTGAGTAGTACTCCATGGTTTGTGTGTGTATGTGTGTGTGTGTGTGTGTGTGTGTGTGTGTGTGTCACATTTTGTTGAACCACTCATGAATTGATGGGCACTTGGGTTGATTCCACATCTTTGCAATTGTGAATTGTGCTGCATTAAGTGCTTGAAAACAGGTGTCTTTTTGATAAAATGATTTCTTTTCCTTTGGGTAGATACCCAGTAGTGGGATTGCTAAATCAAATGGTAGGTCTACTTTTAGTTCTTTGAGAAATCTCCATATTGTTTTCCATAGAGGTTGTACTAATTTGCAATCCCTTCAACTGTGTATAAGTATTCCTTTTTCTCTGTATCCATGTCAACATTTATTGCTTTTGGACTTTTTGATAGCCATTCTGACAGAGGTAAGGTGATATCACACTTGGTTTTAATTTGCATTTCCCTGATGATCAACAAGTTTGAGTGTTTTTTTATATGTTTGTTGGACATTTGTCTGTCTTATCCTGAAAAGCTTCTGTTCATGTATTTTGTCCAGTTTAAATGGGGTTGTTTGTTTTTTTCTAGATGATTTGGTTGAGTTCTTTGCAGATTTGTATATTGTCTCTTTATCAGTTGTACAGTTTACGAATATTTTCTCCCATTCTGTGGGTTGTCTATTTGATCTGTTGATATTTCCTTTGTTGTACAAAAGCCTTTTAATTTAATCAAGTCCCATTTATTTATTTATTTATTTATTTATTTATTTATTTATTTTTTGTTGTTGCTGTAATTGCCTTTGGGGTTTTAGTCATAAATTCTTTGCCTAGGCTGATATCCAGAAGAGTTCTTCCAATGTTTTCTTCTAGAAATGTATGGTTTCATGTCTCATATTTAAGCCTTTCATTCATTTGAATAAATTTTTGTAAGCGGTGAGAAATAGGAATCCGGGTTAATTCTTCTGCTCACGGATGTTTAATTTCCCCAGCACCATTTATTGAATAGGGCTTCTTTTCCCCACTGTATGTTGTTGTCTGCTTTGCTGAAGATCAGTTGTTTGCAAGTAGATGGTTTTCTATCTGGGTTCTTTATTCGTTTCCATTAATCTGTGTCTCTTTTTTGTACAAATAGCATGCTGTTTTGTACCAATAGCATGTGTAAACACTACATTATAGCATTGTAGTATAGATTGAAGTCTGGGTACATAATTTTGATAGTCTATGTAACTTTATAATTATTAAACGTATATTTATATCTAAGAATATGTATACTTAAGCTATATATTAATATATAGTTTATACATATATTTGTATAGTTAAAGAAATATGAAGGCTTTCATAAGATGAATATTATTTCTAATATTTCTGTTAAGAAAACAAGCAACTGTCTCATTTTGGTTTTAGGTTAATTTCTCTAAAGCCTATTTTTATCTTGATAATTCAATCTGCTAAAACTCACGTTTTTATTCCTCACTGAACGGATGTTTACTATTTTACCACCAAATGTCAGACACTATTTTTAGTGCCTTTGAAAGACGTCTGTGGACTCATAGATTTTATATTCTACAGGAGAAACAGAAAATTAATTAGAAGCAAACAAATACATAAAGGTAATAAATAAATAAAACATGTAGCATGTTAGATTTTAAAAAGAGCTTTTTAAAAAAGTTAAATATAGAGCAAGACCACTGAATACAACTCAACTACAAAAAACAATGGTGATCTAGCACCTCTTATATTATCCTGAATAGAAATTGAGCCCATCCTTCTAAGTGAAGTATCACAAGGATGGAAAAACATGCACCACATGTATTCGCCATCAAATTGGTACTAACTGACCAACACTGAGGAGTTCACATGGTAGTAATACTCATTGGATGCCAGTCGTGGGTGGGAGCGGGGGAGGTAAACCCACAACTAATGGAAGCAGAATGCACTGCATGGGGGAGGGACATGCTTATAGCCCTGGCTGGGGTGAGGCAAACACATTACATGTAACCAAAATATTTGTACCCCCATAATATCCTGAATAAATTTAAAAAAAATGGAATTAAAAAAAGAAATTTGATCCATACAAAAAAAAAAGAACAAAAAATAAATATAGAGCAAGATATAAAAGAAAGAGCAAGTAAGAATGGGAGTGATAAATTCCAGTTTTAAATGGACAAGCAGGTCGGCATCAACGAGTAGGGAATTTAGGGGCAAAAACATGGAAGGGCACGAGGGAGTTAGAATTGGAAATATTTGGGGAAGAGAATGCTAGGCAGAGTGTACAATAAAATAAAGGCACCCAAAGGTGAACATACCTAACCTGTTTGAGTTTGGAAAAGAAGTTAATGTGGCTGAATGAGAATGGCAGAGTATACCATGAAGTGGCAATGGTTAGGAGCCAGCATATATCAGGTTTGTAAGCCACTGTAATCATAGAACTTTTGCTGCAAGCCATGTCAGCAAAGGAACAATGCAATCTGATGCATATTATAAAATAATTGATTTAGCTCTTGTGTTGAGAATAGAGTCCAATGGATTTGAGCAAAAGAGATCAATTATGAGGCTACTGCAATCATCCAGGGAAATGATGGTGGCCCATATGAGAATAGTGGTAGTAAAAAGTAGTGAGAAATCAATTATAGAGTATGGATATATTCAAAGGTAGAACTAACAGAATTTACTGAGAGATTGAATACGGGATATGGTAGGTCGATTAATGTCCCCCACCCAAAGTTGTCTACTTCCTAATCCATAGAACCTTTGTCTGTCAGCTTATATAACAAAAGGGAATTTATAGATGTGACTAACTTAAGTATTTTCAGATGTAGAGTTCATTCTGGATTATTTGGGTGGAACAATGTAATCGCAAGGAATATTATAATAGACAGGTATGAAGATCATTGTCAGAGAGTGAGATATGATGGAGAAAGAAGAATGAGAAAGAGATTTAAAGATATTATGATGCTGGCTTTAAAGATGGAGGAAGGGACCACAAGCCAAGGAATGCAGGAAGTCTCTAGAAACTGGAAAAACAAAGAAACAGTTTCTTCCATGGTGCCTCTAAGTGGAATGCAGTCCTGCTTAATTTTGTCCAGAAAGTCTCACTTTTGGACTTCGTACCTCCAGAAATGTGAAATCATACACTTGTGATGTCTTAAGCCACTAACTTCTTATGGTAGCAATAGGAAACTAACAAACGGGGCTTGAGAGGAAGAGTAAGGGATTATTGAAAGATGGCTTTATTTCAACTGAAATTGCAGATGGAAAAAAATCAGAAGTTCAGTTTTGACATTTTAGGTTTGAAATATCTAGTTTATATCTTAACAGAGATGTAGAATATGAAACTGAATATAAAAATCTATAGGAAATAAGAGATGATTGAATTAGTTATTTCAATATGAGATTTTTGTGTCTATAAATGATATTTAATGCCATAAAACTAAATAAAATTTCAAGGGAGAGTGCAGTTATAGAACCAAGATGTAAACCCTGAACCATTCTACCATAGGAAGTCAACAAAGGAAGAAACTACAGAGAAAAATGACAAAGTAGAATATTGTTAACTTTGTATAGATATAGATATATATATCTCACTAGAATTTTATTACTGAATTAGAATTTTAAAATTTAATTGGCTATTTCCATTTCATATATGTTTCTGAAAATAAATTTTAATTAATATATGATACTGTAATTATTGTAATAATTTTACAAATTAATTTGAAATCACTACTTCATGATTTATAAATTAGTATTATATTTAGTTTATTAGATGAATAGTTGTAGATGTATCAATACAGTAGTAAAATATATTATACATTGGTATTAATATTACTAATCATGAATATATAACCTAGTTTATTAATTAAATATACATTCAATAGCCTTAAATCTTTAAACAATACCTATATAAGGCTAAATTATATGAATGTATTTATTATAAGTGTTATTGTACATACATATGTGTAAGTGGTTTTGTTTATAATTTTTGTGGCTGGTACTCCAGTTATTATTCTTCAAAAAAACTATATTTTCTGACTTTTGTCTTTGCTATTGTCCTATAATTTTCTTAAATATTAAAAGAAAATATATTACCAAAACAGGTATTCCTTGAATGTACTCTCAATCCTTTTAAATATTCGGCTATATAATTGTGTAAGTTTGGGTATGGTATTGTACACGACTTTCTAACTTTATCATACTTACATAAGTCAACAGAAGCCACATTAATTCATTTTATGTTTCTAATTACTTGTTAGCTTTACCACAGTAGTCACTAAAATAACTTATAGCAGATGAAAGATGTTAAGTATGACTTAGTCATTTTACAGATTCTATTGGCACTGTTGCTTCTGTACGTTATTTTTTAGAATTAAAAAATACAGCATACAAATATGTCAAGCATATTATTTGTAAATGTTCTGTAGTTTAGATATATGTATGATCTACATGTATATATGTATGCATATATGTATAAAAATTTTAATATGTATAAGTGTGTATTTACACAGACACACACACACACACACACACTGTCTACCTTAATGAGATTCAAGCAATATGATTAAATATTGAGTTTATTTTAGCACAAAGTTTGAGGATGGCCACATGGGAGGACACAGATTCCAAAGGTCAGTGCTCTGAAGTGGTAAAGTGGAGAGGTTTGAGGGTCCTTTATATATAGGCAAGGTCTGGGGAAGTTCCTGAGGAATTCACCCTTTTTCATACAAGGTTAGTGCATAGTTACAGCAATTTGATTGATTATAGGCAGTGTTTCCTTTTAGGAGGTTTATATTTAACATTCCACATTGAAGATGTAATAGTCAAGGGGTCTTTTATCTCAGCCAAAAGATCTTTTATCTCAGTCACCATCTGATGTGAACCAGGAACAAGAAAATAAGGAAGAGAGTTTATCTGTAACAGAAGATCAATAAGAGGTCAAGTTCTGTGACTTGGTCTCCAAAGTCAACCTTCCTCAGGGCCTAATGACTTTTAGAAGCCCCAAATAGACAGACTATCCATTTTCGTTCACAAGACATCTGTGTCTGTTAAATATTTCAGATTATATTTATTGTTTTCTCATACTTGATGATATGATAACTCTGGTTCCTTTAATGTACTCATTTAGATAGTTCCCCAACTGGAGATCATTTTTAGTGCCTGTTAGAATAAAATTGAGAAGGATTTCTTTTTCTATATACTAAAAATTTAAAACACATTATATTGAACTTTAGTATGTTTCCTCCAAGAACTTATTAATAAACAATGTCAAGCATTTTAAGTCATATATTAATTTTAATAAATCTCTACAGAGTATATAAATCATACGTGTGTAATGTGATATTATTCAGTTAGCTCAACACAGATTTAAAGGAGGAAGCTGTTTTATCTTTTACTGTCTTCTTGTTTAATTATTATTCCAGATGAAAGGTCATTTTTTTCTCCCTATTGTTTACATTTTTTTCTTTCCACTTTAGGTGTTTTCCCTTTGGAGACCAACTTGAGCTCTATTTCTCAGATTATTTGAATTTTTTCGTAACTTTGTGTTTATCTATTCCCAAGAGAACAACACACAAAAGTAAAAAGTAGCCAAATGTACATGAGCAGAAGTGAACTGAGATACTTCCATGGTATGCCTTCAAAAAGGAATAGGTTTCACTTTTCTATTTTTTTCTTGACTGGACACAGATAATGTGACAACAGTAGGAGCAGTAAACATGGATGTAAGTAGGAATTCAGTTGAGGAGGGCAGAGTCACCTCTCCATCTCTAAAACTGCCTATATCTGGTGTGGTAGTACAGGTCCTCTGAAAATCACAGCCAAAGGCAGTATTAAATGTTCAAGGATTTTATTATGGGAAATGCCTGTTTAAGGAAAAATGGTGAGGGCAGCCATCGGAACAATATGAATCTGACTATGAGTTAAGGAGAGTGGGAGGGAAAATTGTATAAAAGCATCCTAGTTTAAAAGTTAAGTTTTAGCAGGGACATTCGTAGGCAAATCAGCCTTCAGAGGAACACTATATGTCTCTGATACAAGCTTAGACTAATAAACTTCATGTAAAGAGTCATTAACTGGGAGGAATCCATGGGAAGAAAAGCCTGTGCACAAATGTGGGAAAGGATTTCAGAGCACAGTGCCTGGGACCCTCAATTAATTACACTCCTACAAGAGAATATCTCATGGATGACAGATGTGGAATGTTATTAAAATAAGAAAGACAAGTAATAAACGAAAATGTGAAAGCAGTTATTGCAAGGTGCTGGAATTCTGGGTAATTTTAATTTTATTAGCTATGATTTTCTGTAATTGTCAAGTTTATTGTTGTGCAATTAAGTACCAACTAAAGATACACTTTACAAGATCATTCTCCAATACCTCTGAATTACGAATACGACGAGCTTTGATCCTGGCACTTTTTATCCCATTTTTATCAGATGTTGTGTGTCAACAAGAATGAAACGCCACTCTAAAGAAATGAGATTGACCCTTCAGCGTACTCTTCTGTCTATTGGTTTTCTTCTAT
Source organism: Propithecus perrieri (assembly GCA_963574695.1). Lineage (NCBI taxonomy): Eukaryota > Metazoa > Chordata > Mammalia > Primates > Indriidae > Propithecus > Propithecus perrieri. Next base: position 19,158 of record CAUYRB010077713.1, read on the forward strand.
CTGTGAGAAATACCCTTCTTTCTGACACATCTTCATCAACTCCATTGTACTTTCAGCTTTATTCTCCTACAAGTTTGGATGCACCCAATGATAAAGCAAAATATTGTTTTTCCATGTCAGTAAGTATTTAACAACATAATAGTAAGAAATATTATGGCTATGGATTTTCCAGTACTTAATTTTTAATCATTTATTTTTATGTATTTTAGTTGTATTTAATGTTTGCTACTATTTATAATGCAGACGTAAGATCTGGAATAAATTTCTAGAAAGGGAATTGCTAAAATATACATTTTGTAGACTTTAATGTACCTGCTATTTTTCATTCTTTAATTATAAATTTATTGCAATCTCAATGAAAGCACTACAGAAAATATAGCTTGCAAATTCCATTTCGGAAAAAAAGAATTATGCAAAATACAGACTTGTTTCTTCCCTTATTAAATCCCCACTCATACAGAAAGAGTTTTATGGACACAAATCATTAATATTAGAATATTGAGAGAAGAATCACATACAGAAAGAGTTTTATAGAAACAAATCATCAACATAGAGTATTGATAGAGGAATCACAGTAATAAAATTATATAAGTTAAAAGACAAATTCAAAAGTAGTATATAATTTGGAAAACCAGAAAATGCTGAATCTCTAATTAATTCTGAGGAGGGTTAAGATCTAAATAGTTTTAAATGTCAAAATCCCAAAAAGTTTCGGAAATATTTTGAAACAGATAACACTGGAAGTAGGAATAATGACTCTATTAAACAACATTCATTAGTTAAACATTAGCAACAGTTATGTCAACTACATTATTCATTGAGAAAATACTGATTAAAACAACTACAAAGTGTCCAGAATGGAACAATGATGATATGTGTTTTTTAAAATTTCTGCTAGGTATATGTGTAGAAGTAAACTTTGTGACATTGAATATGGAAATGTTATTTATTCAATATGATTGCAATGATTTATACTTTAAGAACTGGTATATGAGAGTTTCCTTTACTCCACAACTAAGAAAGCAAAATAGCCTTATTGCTAACATCGAGAAAGTTTTAGCGGTCTGTCTGGAGAGAATATTGAACCAGACCTTGCAAGAGCAAGGCTGTAATTCTCTGTAATTCTATAAAGGCTGAAAGAGGTGGGGAAGCTATAGTAGAAGTGTTTGAAGCTAGCAGAGGTTGGTTCATTAAGTATAAGCAAAGAAGCCATCTCTATAACCTAAAAGTACAAGGTAAGGTCTTATAGAGATGCTGTAGCAAGTTGTCAAGAAAATCTAGCTAAGATCATTGATGAGGGGTACACTAAATAAAAGATTTACAATGTAAACCTAACAGCCTTCTATTGGAAGAAGATGCCATCTAGGACTTTCTTTCCTTTGCTTTCCTTTTTTTTTTTAACTAATCACACGACAAATTAAACATTTAGGACTTTCATAGCTAGAAAAGAGAGGTCAATACCTAGCTTAAGCTTTTTTTTTTTTTTTTTTTTTTTAAGAGATGGGAGTCTCGCTCTGTGGTCCTGGCTGAAGTGTAGGGTCCTGATCAAACCATATTTTAAGCTTCAACTCCTGGGCTCAAGCAATTTTCCCACTCAGCCTCCCAAGTAGCTAGGACTACAGGTACACCACCACACCGTATATATAAGTGTATATATATATTATATATATATAATATATATATAGTATATATATAAAGTATATATATATAAAAAGTATATATATACTTTTTTTTTTTTTGTAGAAATGGGGGCTTTCTCTGTTGCTCAGGCTGGCCTTGACCTCCTGGCCTCAAGCAATCCTCCCACCTTTTCCTCTCAAAATGCTGGGATTACAGGTGTGAGCCATCACACCTGGCCCTAGTTTAAGCTTTAAAGATGCAGTTCCCAACCCCTGGGCAGTGGCCCAGTATCAGTCTGTGGCCTGTTAGGAAATAGACTGTCTATCAACACCTGAGCCCCACACCACCTCCCCGAGACCCATAACACCCCCCTCCCCCATCAGTCCGTGGAAAAAATGTCTTCCATGAAACCTGTCCCTGGTGCCAAAGAGGTTGGGGACCGTTGCACTGCAAACAGGCTGACTTTCTTGTAGCTGGTGACTTTAAGTTGAAACCAATGTTTATTGGCCATTCTGAAAATCTTAGGGCCCTTAAGAATTATGCTAAGTTGACTCTTTCTGTGCTCTATAAATGCAACAACAAAATCTGGATTACAGCACATCTCTTTTCAGCAAGATTTACTTTTAAGCCCGATGTTGAGACCTACTGCTCACTGACAATGCATTTGGTCATCCAAGAGCTCTGATGGATATATACGGAGAAATTAATGTTGTTTTTATGCCTACCTTCATGATATTCATTTTGCAGCATATGAATAAGAAGTAATTGTAACTTTCAAGTCTTATTATTTAAGAAATACATTTGTAAATCTGCCATAGATAGTGATTCCTCTAATAGGTCTGGATAAATTAAATTGAAAATGTTCTGGAAAGGATTCACCATTCTAGATGTCATTATAAACATTTATGATTCATGAGAGTAGGTCAAAATATCCACATTAAAAGGAATTTGGAAGAAATTGGTTCCAACCCTCATGGATGACTTTGAGGGGTTTAAGACTTTAGTGGAGGAAGTAACTGCAGTAACTGCAGAAATAGCAAGAGAACTGGAATTAAAAGTGGAGTTCACAGATGTGACTGAATTGCTGCAATCTCAGAATACAACTTGAGTGGGTAAGAAATTGTCAAGAAAGCAGTTTTTCGAGATGGAATCTGCTTTTGGTGAAGATGCTGTGAAAATTCTTTAAATGAAAACCAAGCATTTAGAATATTACATAAATTTAGTTGATAAAGTAGCAACAGGGTTTGAGATGACTGACTCCAATTTTAAAAGGAGTTCTACTGTGTGTAAAATGCTATGGATCAGTAGCTCATGCTGTAGAGAAACTTTTCATGAAAGGATGATTCAAGTTATATGGTAAACTTCAACATTATCTTATTTTAAGAAATTTTCGCAACCACCCCAAACTTTAACAACTACCACCCTGATCAGTCAGCACACATCAATATCTAGGCAAGACCCTCCACCAGCAAAAAGACTATGACTTGATGAAAGCTCAGATTATTGTTAGAATTTTTAGCAATAAAGCATTCGTTTTTCAATTAAACATGTACGTTATTTTAGACATAATGGTATTGCACACTTAATAGACTACAGTATAGAGTAAATATAATTTTTATACACTGGGAAACCAAAAATAATTTGGTGAATTGCTTTATTACTGTATTTGCTTTATTGCAGTAATTTGGAAATGTCCCTGAAATATCTCCAAGGTTTGCCTGTATACACACACAAACACACACCAACACACATTCCATTCTCGATGGTGATAATTTTTGTCCTTTTTGTTTTCATCACAATGCTACTTCTAGAATTTATCAATTTTATTAAACTTTTGAATGACAATAACATTGGACTTTATCTGCTTTAATTTACAATTTTTAAATGTTAATTATGTTATCATATCTATTTTTACTAATTTTTTGAAATAAAATATGTTGTTATTTTTCTAGTTGTTTGAGGAGGATGATTAGGTATATTATTTTCAGTGTTATTTCTCTTGTAAGGGAATGCATGGCTATAAAATTTCACTAATTACAGATTTAGTTGCTTCACAAAAAATCTGACATATACTTATTCTTTTTCAATTTAAAATATTTCAGAATTTCATTGTCACTCCTGATTTCAACTCATAAATTATTTAACGTTGTACTGGGTATTTTCTAAATATGTGGGACATTTTTAAAAATTATAAAGCATTAACTACAACTGTACAATATCTAATCTTTTAAAGTCACTTGTTACATTCACCAAAATAGAACATATGCCAGGGAATAAAGTACAGGTTGAGTATCACTTACCCAAAATGCTGAGAACCGAAGTGTTTCAGATTACGAATTTTTTCAGATTTTGGAATATTTGCACTTTATACTTACCAGTTGAACATCTCTAATCTGAAAATCCAAAATTTGAAATGTTCTAGTGCGCATTTCTTTTGGGTCTTATGTCAGCACTCAAAAGTTTTGAATTTTAGAACATTTCAGATTTCAGATTTTTGGATTTGGGATGCTGTATTATTCAGTAAATTTTATAAGTATCATATAAGGTGTACTCTCTATCCAGCATATAATTAAATGAAAGAGTAATAAAATAAATTTATCTTGGAAAACATTGTTTATTTTTGAATAATAACCAAAAAAGAATATAAGTTTAGCAAAAGACATTCAAGACTTCTACACTGAAAACTACAAACATGTTTAAATAAATTAAAAAGTCAAATAAATGGAGAAATACAACATGTTCATTAATTAGGAGATTTGATATTGTTGAGATGTGAATATATTAATATATACCATTCACTCCTAGGTATTTAACCAAAAAAAGGAATATTATGTTCACATAAACACTTTTACATTAAGGCTAATAGTAGATTTATTCTCAAACTGGAAACAAAACAATGCCCATTAATAGGTGAATCGATAAACAAAATGTCAGCTATCCATCCAATAGAATAATACTCAGTAACAAAAATGGAAAGATGTTTTGATACTTTCAACAAAATGGAGAGTGCTCAACATTTTTGTGCTGAATAAAAGAAGTCAGACACAAACAACTATATACTATATGAATCCATTTATATAAAAAGCAAACTGATATATAGATTCAAAGATTAGAGATCACTTGGGGTCAGTCATGAACAGAGGGATGGACCTCAAAGGGACAAGTGGAGTCTTTTGCTGTTGATGGAAACACCCTGTATTGGTTGAGGTGACGTTTTCACTGGTATGGACAACTGTCAAAAATACAGATAATAAAATTGTAGTTTGATTTGTTTAGAAATAAACTTGGAAGATATGTCTTCATTATCTTCCTGATTTCATTTTATTCTTCTCTAAAGAGAGCTGTCAATCTAAATAGTAAAAGTAGTTGAAAGAAATCTCTCTCTCTCTCTCTATGTATATACAGATAGATAGATAGATATGTTTTGTATATCTCTTTATCTCTCTGTCTTTTTTTTTCCTTCCTGGATACCAGTTAGTTTATTTTTATCTATTTTTTAGAAGATATTCTACTTTGTGCTTAGTCATTCTTTATTTTTTTCCTCTTCTCTTAAAGTATGTAGTGATTCTTGAAACTTAAACTTACTGTATTTTCTCATTTTTAAATACTTTCTCTTCAAATATATCTTCTGCCTTATTCTTTCAGATGTCCTTCTGGGATTTAAATCATACAGATATTAGATGTTTCACTATATCTTAAATGTTTTCCTTATTCTTTTCTGTATTTTTCATATTTTGTTTATTTTGGCTGTGTTTAGAATTTTTTAAGTATATACTATTTTACCAATTAGCTCTTCAACTGTTCCTCATCTGCAGTTAAAGCCAGTCACTCAGTTATTATTAATTTAATCATTTGTATTTTCAGTTACATTATTTCAATTTGTTTTTATTTTATAGTTTTAATTTTTCTGATCTAATTCTCTATTGAGTCATTTAATTTATTATTACATTAATTGTAGTTATTTTACCTTGCATGGCTGGCAACTCCAATATTTGAAGCTCCTATGCATTCGTTCTATTTTGCTTTTTCCCTTTTTAAATATTCTTATTTTCTTATATTTTCTTATATTTTCTCTCTTTTTTCGAATATAGAATTCCAGACAATGCAAATGAAAAATACCGAATAATAGTAGGTCTAGATGATAATTTTCCTGAGTGCATTTATACTTTCATTTCTGGAAGACAGCTGGAATAAAGACATATTTTCTTAACAAAATCAGGTATTAAGATGATTTGATACCGGGTTTCAATTTTTGTGGGAGCATCTATTTCCAAGTCTCCATTACTCACAGGGTATGGCTCTTAAAGTCAAGTTTAAAAGCCTGGAGTATTAACCATGGCCATCCAAATTAGTGAAGATTCTAATCAACTTTTCATGTTCCATGGATACTTTTTCTTCTTGAATGGGCAATTCTCTTTAGGTGGAAAGCAGCCTTAAGCCAAGTTAAGCTATTTTGACTTTCCTCTTCTTACAGATACTGGCCTCACAATTTTTTACTGCCTTCCATCTTTCTGAAAACTGAAAAAATAATATATTTTTATTTTTTCCGGGTTTTCTAATTGTTCTCTGTGAGAATTTTGCCTGAAAAAAATTACCCATCTATTACCAAATGCAAAATTTCTTTAGATTTAATCTTATTTGTAACCTTCATCACTCAGATTACTATTAATTATCAGCTTAATGACCTGAGTTTTAAATAGCCAGTACATTTTATCTTATTATGAATAAGGAAGTGATTTATTTTTTACAAAATAACTTTAAGAGCATTTAAGTAAAAAGTGATTTGTTTCACAATTTTACATTTAAAACTTTTAAAACAAGACTCATATTTCTTATTTTGTATTCATCCTTTTAAATAAAGGACTTGCTAGTTACAGTATTCCATTTCTTATTTATCTCATAGGATTATTATGATTATACTATTTAGTTCCCATAAACTTGAAACATGCTATAAACTCAAAAACGGTGGCTATACATAAAATTGTATAACACGATTATCATATCATAATGCCTTTAAGTAGAATGAGAAACAATTACCAAGAACAGAATTTGTTTGCATACTCCATTGATTACTTTGTTGTAATTCATAGTTAGAATAGAATGGAAGTAAATGCAACTTGATTGCAGTTGTGGATGATAATTATCTGAGACACTACTTTTCATTAAAATTGGAAAAAAAAACACTATAAAAATGAGAAGAAAACACTGCTATTATATATTTCTTTTTTCAATCCTCTGATTAAATTTATAATTCTGAAAGAGTTTTGACACCAACAGAAAACATGCAGATGTAACATGCTTCAGATATCATTATAGAAGTGAGCAAATTTGTTATTGAATAGAAATGGAAAACAATGAAATATCTGTATTCTATTTAGGGTGAAAATAAAAGTTTCTAATCTTCTAGAAAAGAATTATATTTTTCAGTTTCAATGGTCACGTTTTAACTGATTTTAAGCCCATTTCATAAATCAATGACAATTCAATTCAGTAACCACGATGTTGGAAGTCAGCCAATAAACAACAATAACACTCGATTAAACATACTTCTACAGTTAAAGGTCAACCATCCCTAAATGGTTCCATTTCTGAAAGTCAGCCAACATCTGAACTTCTTCATGTTTCTCCAAACCCTAAGTAAGATCAGCACTTTCTGCTTTGCTCAAATAGATTGTCTTAACAAGCCCAACTCCCCCTTCATAAACAAGCAACAAATTGTGCTTTTTGTAAAAGATATGAAGGTATCATAAATTGGGAGTTTCAACCAACTTTTTCTGTGACCATCACTTTGCAATTTTCCACTAGAATCTCAGAAAAAGAAGATGTCAATAAATCCCTTTTTTTCCCAGTAGTTCTTCAGAACTGCTGTCAATTGAGTCAGAAACAGTTTGAGCAATGACTTATTTCATTGATATTCTCTTTCTTATCTTATTTTGTTATCCTAGAATTTAAAGCAAATAGGTTTTTGTGTAAATTAATTAGGTCTCAGGATCAGAAGAACATTATTTATAAAATCTCTTGATATTAATCTGCTTTCTTAAATTGATTTCTTTATTCCTCATTTTTATAAAATAAACTTTTAATTTTATCATAGTGTTAGATTCATGGAAAAAACAAAAAAAATGGCACAGAGAGTTTTCATTACACTTTACTCAGTTTTCCCTATTATTAACATCATTATTAACATGAGTATGGCCCATTTGTTACAATTAAATAACCTACATTGATGCATTATTATTAATTAATTTTATAATTTAGTCAAATTTCCTTAGCTTTTATTAGGTCATTAAATATGAAATGTCTTATTTTCAATCAAAAGTTTAGTTTGTACTCCATGGTATACATATACCACATTTTATTAATCCACTCATGTATTGATGGACACTCAATGTTGAGTACTATAACAGCAGGGACTGAAGTTACTCTTCTAGACGTAGAACTCACTGATAAGTTCATGAATCAAATGATACATCTTGTAAGTTCAGAGCCATGAGTGATGAGTCTTATCAGAGCTAAATAATATGTCTTCTGTCCCTTTGCTATTAATAATTATTCAGAAATAAGGAAAATCTTTTTGAGTTTGGAGTCATTCTTTAGTCTCAGGGATTGTATAGTTCCTACCATAAAAGCTACTTGGAGCTCTAGCAATGCCCTTTTAAAGTGGGGAAATAAAGGAAAGCACTTTTACATTTTTGTGGTACTGAAAGATTTGCCAGCAGTGCTGGGCTGTGGGCTGTCACCAGTCCCTGAGACATGAATCTCTTGTGGTCATTTTAGTGCTTGTGTAACTCAAAAAGGCTGTGGACTTAAACTGGAATTTCAAAATGATTAGTCCATGTTTGCCACTAAAGTAATTGCTCCAACTATTCTAAGAGGACGACTGAGAGCCCAAAGTCCCCAAATGACTATGCCATACACTATGGAAGGCCCAGCAAAGCTTCAGCAGGGCTGCCAGTGATATTTAACTTCCTCATTCAAGTTGCCTACCACCTGAAGGCTCAGATAGAAATACTGTTCTGGGGGGAACAGCACATAATGAGCTCCCATGAATATAGCTTGAGTAGCTCTAAATAAGACCTGATTTTAATTCCATGAGGGAAGCATCAAGGGGACCACACATCTTTCACAGTCCGTGAACAAAGTCTAAGAATGGCTTTATGAGTCTCCTTCCAATATGTGAAACTTGTTGGAGACTTATTAAACCAGTTCTGTTGCCTAGGCGCTGGTTAAATCTTGGACTATACTCAGAACCCAATATAATAGCTGCCAAAAGAGGGTGCCTGAATTGATTCTGTGTGTACCCTTCTGGCTATCAGTATTGATGGAACTCAAGAGCTCAAACAAAAATGTACTTTCACTGCTGGCTTTAGAAGCACCCTAGATGGTACTCACCCCTCCTCATTCTTTGGCAATCTATCAGAGTTAATAGGATTAATAGAGATTAATTAATATTCTGGGATGTCAGAACTGGAAGGCACCTTAGAGATCAACTAACTCCAGGTTTTCATTTTACATGAGGAAACTGAGGCACAGAGAGGGGAAGTGACTTTTCCCAAGTCACACAACTAATTGGTGGCAATCCAACAAAGAGAATCTTGATAAACTGTCAGTTCAGTGATTTTATTTTACTTCATTAGGGAGGATGAAGGCATTCCAAACTGTAGGAACAATCACAGGCCTGTACATGTTGTAGTTCATTTATGGCTTAATATTTCTTCGAGAAATTGAGCTTAGGGTCATTTTGATAACAACACCTCAAATTTGTATAGAGCTTTATCGTACACAGAGCATTTTCACAAATATTCTTTTTTTTTCTTTTTTTTTTTTGAGACAAAATCCTGCTCTGTCACCCAGGCTAGAGTGCCATGGCATCAGCCTATTTCACAGCAACTTCAAACTCCTGGACTCAAGTGATCCTCCTGCCTCAGCCTCCTGAGTGGCTGGGACTACAGGAACACATGACCACCCTTGACTAATTTTTTTCTATTTTTAATAGAAATGGGGTCTTGCTCTTGCTCAAGCTGGTCTTGAACTCCTGACCTCAAGCAATCCTCCCACCTCAGCTTCCCACAGTGCTAGGATTACAGGCATGAGCTACTGCACCCGCCCACAAATATTATTTCATTTAGTTTTCCCAAGAAGCCTTTAAGGAAAATAGAAGAGATTACATTTTTCATTTGAGAGAGGAGGGACTCAAACTCAGAGAAGATATGGTAATTGCACCAAATTAGTTACCCGTTCGACCATTAGGTATTCTCCTGAAGCTAAGCTCAATACTCTTGCACCTGGCACCAGGTAGTAAAGAAACTCATCAAATATATTATAAAATTTCATATTTTATCCAACCAACATGACCTTAGTCCATTTATTCAAGTGCCTCTTAATTCTAGTCACCATCTTAACTACAATTAATAATAATGAAGGGGAGGAGCCAAGATGGCGGATGAGACAAGCCGCCAGTCAGAAGGTCTTTGCAAAAAGGACGAATTTTAGAAGAAAGAGAGAAAAAATAAACGAGCAGAGAAACATAGATCGGGTGAGGGTCGGAAGGAAGGGTGCCTGAAACTACAGGAGACTCCACGGGAAGACATTGCGGAGGAGAACTGGAAGGAGAGAGGTCCC